>JAHZNH010000588.1:0-10894 GCA_027744355.1 Tyrannoseira gladiata
CATAATAATATAATAATGAGATCTGTAAATCAGTTTTAATAAGTCGTTATTCGCCTTTTTTCATAATCATGCCGAAAATCAAATCACTTATTCCTGTCACCTTCCACCTGCTCTGTGTAGCTCATTTCAGATCTTAAATCTAAATTGAGAAAAATGCAATCTCCAAACTATTTATGGAGGGACGTGTCCAAGGGAGGAGATTATTAAGGATGGTCGTAATAGTAGCCTTGAATAAACTGAGTGAGATTTTCAAGGACTCAGAAAAATATGTGTATTTAACAAGTGGGCCATGCGAGTATTTATTTCGCAATAATTATCCTCAATCTCGACTTCTTACTTTGTATGGAACGACGACAAATTCATTAAGATTGTGATCAGCGAGACCGACAAGCAATGGTTTGATGCTGTGTGTTTGTCATTGTCTGATCTATGGTCATCCCAAATAGTTTTTTCTATATGAACTCAGCCCTTCATTTTTATTAAGAATCAAAGGTCATCTAGATATGTTGAGCAATGTCAATACCATTGTCTCCCTTTGTTGCTTCCTCTTATAAGAACAGTTTAGGGGAAGAAGCTCTTGTGCATTGCAAATCATCTCTAATGCAAAAAGAAAGTAAAGGAAACGCTGTACATCTACTTGAAGTTTTGAGAAAATTGCTTGAGCAGCACCGCACATAATTGAAAACTGAGACTCGTAGTGAATCAAGGGCATGACATGTCCTTCGTAATTTCTTTCCTGATAAACTTGTTTTACTCTGAGAATGTCCAAAACTTTTGATTTGAGGAATACCCACTTGACTTCCCCATTGAGGATTCAGAGAGCACTTACTTCACATGCCACTTTCTGTACATGTGGCTGTGCTCTGAATGCAGGAAAGGAAATTGAAGTAATTTCTTGGGGAAAAGCCAGAAAAGCTTGAGAACTAACTTCATTTACTCCTTCCATTGAGGGAGTGAGCCATGATAAAAGCGCAAAACTTACGATTCCGGATTTCATTTAACTTTTGAACACAAGTACATACTTGGTTTCGACAATGAATTTCTTCATTTTCTGATTGCTTCACAGCATGCTAAACTAGCTTACTTACTGACTGGCTATAAGTATTAATAAAAGATCTGTGGTGGTGGTGCTCGAATCTCCCTTGTCTGGCGACAGATTCATGTAAGTAGGACTATCTATGTATGCATGTTTTAAGGACTAATGTTAAGGTAATATGTAGTATGTTCATTTTCACTTCAGTGCATGCATAATGAAGCGCATTTTAAGTTTTGTACCTTTCGTAATTTTTCGTGGTGGCTGATGACGCTCAAAGTTAGAAACAACTTTTTTCAATAGACTTTCTACACAGATAAATTTATGTAAAAATGAGATTTTTTTCCTACAAGCGGTCCAAGCTATATTTAATTGCATTGCTTAATCTTTAAAAAAATTCTTAATAGTTTTCATGCATAATTGAAATAAAATATTTGCTGCATGCGACATCACCCAAACAGTTTGAGATTGCACACGAATTTCGCCTACTCCGAATTCCAACTCATGCAGTACTACTACTTAAATAGCTTACGTATTTCGTAAAAATGGCCACGAAATATATTAAGTTGCATTACATATACAGCTGTAGTTAGTTACATATGCTCGTGTTTTCCTAGTTTTCATTGAAATATAGGATAGCATGGAGTGAGTGAGTGAGTTTTCTTCGAATTTGTCGTGACATGTTGGCGTAGTGCGATGATCTCTCTTGAAGAACCTCGAGTGCACTGATCAAACACACGAACGACGAGACAGCATTTTCTTTCCATTAAGCTCACTCCCGTTAGAGAATTCTTTCCGCTAAGAAAACAAGCAAGAGTGCGAAGGCGAGGAAATTGTGTCCCTTAATAACTTTCCACTCCGGTACCCATCATTCACATCGCCTGCATTGCGCTAGCTGAATACCCGAGTAGTGAAGCACCACGTTGTCTGAATGACAATGCTCCACTAGTACTGACTTGAGCGAAATAACGTGCACAGGAAAGATGTTGGCGAGAAATATATTCTGAGAAAGTCCTCATTTCGTTCTCACTGATGCTGGAACTCGGTGCAACTCTCTTCATCACCACCGTCTTCATTCCGGAGTGTTAAGAATGCGATGCATTTCCTTTCTTACATAGAAGAGCAAATTCCATGCTAGATTGCATGCCTGTGGGAAATATGGATAATGAAATGAAATAAATGGGAGTGGTAGTGAAATTGCAAACGAAGGAAGGATGTGTAATGTCCTGAAGTTTTTTTTAAGAGCGGAGGCATTAAAACTGACAAAATATCATCACCATCATCATTAAGTATTACAAGAGCGAGAAAATTTTTTTTATCTAGATCTAAAAAAACATCCGAAAGTATTTCCTTACATTCGCAAGCGCCATTAAGGATAACGCATTTTTTGCGGAAAAAATTCCCATTTAATGACAATACTAATGGAGGAAGAAATGGCATGGAATTTTCGCTTGCCGAAAAGGATTCTAAGGGATTTTTTTTGTATTGATGCATGTGGTGCTAGGACTAAATGCTAAAGTTAGCATTGAACTTTACCCATCATCACGAAATACCACACTTCCTCCCCTTATCAGGCCAAAGGAACAAGTGAGAAGTACTTGTAGCTTCAGCTATTAAACTTTTTTTTGTCTTCGCATGTCATGCAGCTCTTTTTCTGCGAGGGTGAAATTTCCTCGTTGTAGTCTCATTAAATATTGCATTGAATGAATGTTAGTCTCGATCCCATCTTATGAGGGGCCTTACATAATGCACACGTATAGTATGAAATGTTATGAATTTTTCAGGAGAGCCGTCATAACACTGTTTCCGTAAGTCGTCAGTTTCTTGGTTCAGGATCAGGATTTCGCGTATGTGCTAGTACGCTGTAGTACTCGTATAGATAGATGGATGTGTGTGCTGATTATTACTGTCGTATCTTGTTCTTCACTTCCATCCTCATCGTCATTGTCATTTATTACAACTTCCCCAAAGACTTTACCGGTGTCTCACTCAAGTGAGTCAAGTCTCTGAGAATACGATAAAGATCTCATTTTTTATTATTTCCCTTAAGAGTGTGAGCACTTGACTCGTTTTCATTTCGTCCCGTGACTCGGCTCGAAGGAGGAAGGCTTGAATCTTCTAGGAAGGAATTGGGAGAAAGACAAGAGACCTAGCGAATTTGACTCGAGCTTATTCATTTACAACACGCTCATCTCGTCTCCTCTTTCTCCTTTTTTATTATTTGTCGTAGCTGAGTTTCTAGTATGACTTCCCAATATTATATTTTATTGTATGCTTCAATGAAATGCAGTTCGTCGACCCTCCTCCTCCCATTTTTCGAAACAAGGCAGTCTTAAAAGCTCAAATGTTAAATCTCACAATGGCTTAAATGGACCATTTTACATCGTCATCGTTGGTTTTTTCTTCTTCTTCTCCGTCTTCCTTTTCTTTATCATTCATTTATTACGTTTCTACTTGCTAAAAGCTTTTGTCTTTCCTATCATTACAACGACGAGGGCGTAAAGTGATCACATCACATCTCTCCATAGACTTACTTATTTGCTCGTTTCTCTTTAATCCTCCTCCTGATAATCCTTACTTGAATAGCGTTTTTTTACTTCTCTCATCAAATGCCAACTGATCCGTAGATCCTCAATCACAATATTTTTGTAAGGAAGCACATCTTTGCCATAAAGTTGATTTCGTACTTCCATCCTCAGACCAAAACAGCTTCAGGTGGAGTCTGCCTGTCCTACATTGAACTTATTACTGTGTGTGTGTCGTGCTTGGTTTTGTTTCGCGGTTCAGGCGGCTACAACAATGCCTGCATTTATTTATGATAATAACAAAAGCAATAATAATCGAACGAAATAATGATCCTTGATTTGTATCTCTGATGTGTTTTCATGTGCGAAATAGGTACACTTTTGTTCCCTCGAGCCTTATAATAAGAGGAGGCTGCGGGAACGAATGGAACAAGTTACTATTAAATCCATTGCTTGAGCATAACTAATAGGATCGTTCTCATTCTTGTTTACAAACGTCGTTGGATGGATGACCTTTGAAGAAAATGACTACTGCGGTGATTAAGAAAATCCACCTTGCATTACATCACATTATTACTGCTCTGTCTTATGGATAAAAAAATTATAGGTATTACTTACTACTCCATCGAGACAATGTTGTGATTAATCTGCCTTAACCGGCAGAAGATTACATAAGCTTCCGTTCCACTGCCCAAGCCAAATGGACTTTCGTTCCGTATCCCATTCATAAGTCTTGGGGGAACCTCCCCTCCAAATTAAAAGAAAAAAAAACTCATCGAAAAATGCAAATTGGCAGTTGCTCTCTTCTCTCATCATCCATTACTTACTACACACACATCAGTTCACAGAAGCAAAAAACGAAGCCATGTCCGAAACAATAAAGGGGGAGTGTCGCACAGTGGAAGCGGATTTTCTGATTGTTTCGTTTCACGATGTAGTAATTTGTTGGTCAGAACATAATAAATTGGCTTCGTTTCGTTTCTTGCTGATAATCTGACAAGAGGAAATATTCGAGACGTGCCTATAAACTAAGGAGGATGATGATGATGTTGAGAGCGACTATGTACTATATCATCTTTAAAGCTCCGCAGTGCTGTCTGTATTACGGGAGATGGAAGATATAAGCCGTCTTAAATATCTGCAAGATTTTGATTCATAACTAATGATGATGAGTATAATATGAGGACGGAACTAACGAAACGGCAAAAATTACCGTTGGCTCAGTCAGTCAATCAGCCTGAGATTCTATGTCACGTAAAACGAATCTTTCTACAAACAAGAGTATGATGATCATCAGCAAGAGGAAGCGTGAACGATAATAATAAGTACTAGATTCTAGAAGAGACGAACGATATATGTAATAAAAAAAATAAAGAGTCTTCAGTTCGGTACAGCTTTTCGAAGACGAAGAAAAAAATTGTTCAATTTTTCGTCACACTCATCACTCACTCCCTCCTCCT
Source organism: Tyrannoseira gladiata (assembly GCA_027744355.1). Taxonomy (NCBI): domain Eukaryota; kingdom Metazoa; phylum Arthropoda; class Collembola; order Entomobryomorpha; family Entomobryidae; genus Tyrannoseira; species Tyrannoseira gladiata. The sequence goes on from JAHZNH010000588.1 coordinate 5,019, forward strand.
GCAACTGCAGGGAATCGCTTGTTCTTCTTTGGTGTGGCGATGGGAGAATGTGATGAAATGGAGGATAACAAACAATAATAATAACAAAGTCCCATCTCATCGATCCTCCCTCCTTCTAGTAGGATTTTCAGATTAACAGAACGTACTGCTGCATAGCGGTGTTTTCGGTTCGTTCGAATTGGATATCTAGAGGTAGCGATGCCGTGATAATACCGAAAAATTATTGTGCTTGTCTTGGAGGAATGTGGGTATGAAAGTGGTTTTGCTACTAGTCAAGGAATCATGTATTGTTTTCAATGAAACCCATCAATAATCTATTTTCTATTGGGTTGTCGAAGATTACTTCTTGCAACAGGTATTTTGCAGTTGTGGTGGCATGAACTGATGAACAACCCCTCTGGCTCCCTAATAGGCATAAGTCATGTAATGCAAATACCGTTTCTTGACAAACAATTCCAGTTAGTAAGGAAAAGAGTCTAGAGGATCATCAATGTACAGTGAGTTCAGCAACGTCATGTTACTCCCGGGGAAAATTGTCATGAACAGAAGATCAGAAAATAATAATAGTAATGATGATGATACGATGTATCTCCTCTGCACATTCTTATCATGAAATAAGATTTCAATTTTCCTCATCTTTCTCTCTCTGATTTACTATTGTTTGGGATGTCAAAAATTTCGGTGGGATGAGAACATGAAATATTAGTATGAAATTAAATACGAGTTTTTCTCACGAGTGGGAGATCATGTAGTATTTAGCCACAGATTTTCAATCCCTCCTGTTTCAATCCGATGCATTTTGCTGTTTACTACAACTGCATGGGTCGTTCAAAGAGAAATTGCCGAATTTTAAACTCTCGTGGCGAGACTCCCATAATGCTTGACAAGAGTTCTCCCGATCCCAAATCCTATCCTGGGATTACGGTAACGATAATCGCGATAACTGTATGAAATTTTAGTCGCCGTACGGTTTTGTTTCGACTCACTTGTTAGTTCCATCCTCTCACTTAATTACCTTTGCCTTTTAGGAGTCATTGCCAATGACAAGTGATATTATTATTGCGGTATTTTGTTTCAGCCCGTAATCCCTTGTCTATCTAATACTTCACATCAGCAATTAGGCAAATGCCGAAGCTGAAAAGAATATTAACTTTAATTATCATCCTATCATTATCGTACACTAATCCTGCATGAGTCCAGCTCAAAATTCTCATCAAAGGATTGAAGCGAAAGTATTAACACTAAATATGTACATAATGAGCATGCCTTTCCTCAGCTAATCAGTCAAATCTATTTGTGAACTTTGATAAAAAAAATACGTGATTGATATTTTTTCACCTTGCAAACTACAGATAAAATCTAAGACCACACTGCCCAAGCAAATTATTTAGCCAACCATAAACCAACAACGACGTTTTTTGAGCATGTACATTGTACAAGCAAAAAAATTATTGTAGGAACGAACATGAATTTGCAAATGATACTTATTCCATTTCCGTTTATTGCCTCTCTGCAAACTGCACGACGACGTGACTTTGTGCATTATTAGAGGACTGGCTCAAAAATTCATGAAAAAAATGTACTCTGAAAGTGTCGATTTGATCGTGTAAATTATTAACTTAAGATTTAGCTGTCAATTTAAGCATTATTACTCATTTTCTCAGACGAGGTAATAATAATTTTGAAAACATAATCCAGTTTAGTTGAACTGCACGAATATTGCAGTTTGTGCATTTAAGAGATATACGCTTGCACTTGTAAACAAGCTTTGTTGGTTATTGATTTTTTGGCAAATTTAGCTGTCAATTTAAGCATTATTACTCATTTTCTCAGACGAGGTAATAATAATTTTGAAAACATAATCCAGTTTAGTTGAACCGCACGAATATTGCAGTTTGTGCATTTAAGAGATAAATACATATATATATGCTTACTCTTGTAAACAAGCTCTGCTGGTTATGGATTTTTTTGGCAAAGTGTTTTGGGAATGAAGGAAGACAGTTACACTAGTTGTAAAGATTTTTACACCAAAATTCACTACTAAAAGGCGTAAAAATACAAGACTCAACTCAATACCAACTGAAGCACACGTGCTTCAAATATTTGTATTGCTGTACCATAAATAAACTGATGAGTTATAGTAATGAGCTTTGAGAAGTTCGAACGTATTCATTGGGTTTCTCAAATAAGGCGATACATAAAAATNAAAGGCGTAAAAATACAAGACTCAACTCAATACCAACTGAAGCACACGTGCTTCAAATATTTGTATTGCTGTACCATAAATAAACTGATGAGTTATAGTAATGAGCTTTGAGAAGTTCGAACGTATTCATTGGGTTTCTCAAATAAGGCGATACATAAAAATTATTAATATCTCTCGATCCCTCCCTCCCTCAACATTCCTAAATAATATTAAGGCTACCCCTACCACATACATATTTGTGAGCACAAGGTCAGTGAATTTGAGTCTTAGAAGTGCACGTGTGTAATGAATTTTGTGCAGTGCCTTCCGAAGTCTCTGGAATTTAAGGAATTTGTGTCGTGTTTTTCAAACCAGCCTTTATTATGATTCACATGGGATGGTTTTTAGAACATGGGATGGGAGATGGGATTTTCAAAATATTCTGAGCAATTAACATTACCCAACACTGAGGAATGCTGAAGAAAATGAATTCGTTGGGTGGACCCTACAATTTCATTTTACAATCGTTTTCATTAAAGCTGAACAGTAATGGACTGACTCAGTCAGAGATACAATCAATCCTTGGAATAAGAATTGCATCTACTTACTACTGCCTAGATAGATCTACGAATCATATCTCACGAAAAAAAGCTGTGTTCCTCCAAGATTATTACTATACAAAGGAATTATTTTGGAATGCTATATTCGTCTATAGGAATTTATATGGTCTCGTGAGAAAATGACTCAGCTCATACATATCTGTCTGTCTACCTACGTGAGTGGATCCTTCACTGGTGTCCTGTAACATTACCCCCATTATTCCATTGTCCAACATGATTTGGGCTGTGCCTCCAAAAATTATTGCTATCAATATCTACCCAAGTTTTGCAATGTTTTCGTGTGGAAGATGCAATCACTCATGAGTTCTCTGCTACTTACTCTTGCCTCCGTAGTTTGACTGATGAGTTCTTTTTCTTACATTGGCCATCATTTTTTTCGCGAATGAAATTCTTAAAAAATAAATGATAGTTATCAGAAGAAACAAAGCACGTTTTGCTCATTTACTGTCCCTTTAACGTGAACATAATTGTCGTGGGTGCTTATGCAGAAAAAAAACTACTCATTTGGTAATATTCTTATGGAAGGAAATTATCCTCTTTTGAAAAAAGTTGACAATGGCTCAATTTTTTAAGCTTTTAATAAGCACACACGTTGAATTTTTTCCTCACAAAAAATGCTGTACATGAAGTTGGATGTTGAACTAATTTCAACGATATTTTTTTGCAGATTGTCTTAGAAAAAACGTGGAAAATGTACCTAGACCTTTATTATTACAAAGACTTTGAAGAACTCTTATGATATGAGTGAATGTTCACCACAGTCACTCTCGTATTGTATGAGAATGCAAATGAAATTTCGGTCATTCTGAGCTCACGCAGAAACAATAAAAAAATAGAGTGAACTGGACTGTTTTCGTGCTCTTGTGCTAGTGCTCTGCTCTAAAAATGTATAAAGTCTGTAATGCTACAATTTAGTTATTCAGAACTGCCGGCGATATAATAATAATGATGATATGATATGATAACTCTGTTATCATTTTTGTACTCCTTGAGAAGCTTATGACAATGAAATGTTATTGACGTCGGATAATCAGAACGGAGTCGCTGCCTGTAATCTTTACCAATCAACATAATGCGCACGGCAGGAAGATATGATTATGGGGGAAATGTAGACCTTGTCCCTGTGAGATCTTTAAAAGCCCATTAATTGACAGTTTGCACTCGTAGAGGTCGTTCAAAAGGTTCTCCAGGGAAAATTGGAGCATTATGAGACATGGGAATTGAGTGAACTCAACTATACAGTATTTATGTATACTTATAGTCTTTCAGAACTTTAGTGTTTAATATTAAAGTATATTGGTATAACCTCGCCAAGAGCGATGTTTCCCCTTAACCATTTCGATGAGAATTATTGGCAAGCGCTATTCATGCAGGAAATTGGCTCATAAAAGTTGACTCCACTTACTTAACTCCGTGCGGCCTATGCATGACACGGAACAATGAACAAACTGTCATTTCCCATTTTTCCTTATTATAATCTATCCACTTCTAAGTGGATTAAATATGTCATCTCTAGGAGGAAGAAGGAGGCAGCATCTATCCATCTCATATTGTTCGCTTTCTGTGCTTCCTATCTAAGACAAAAAAGATATCAGGATCTGAAGAAGCCGTATCCCAATTCCAAAAACTTCTCTGGCTTTGTAGACGTCATGATTCTGGCTAAAAACAAACTTCTATTTTTTTTATGTACAATGGACGGAACAATGAACAAACTGTCATTTCCCATTTTTCCTTATTATAATCTATCCACTTCTAAGTGGATTAAATATGTCATCTTTAGGAGGAAGAAGGAGCCAGCATCTATCCATCTCATATTGTTCGCTTTCTGTGCTTCCTATCTAAGAAAAAAGATATCAGGATCTGAAGAAGCCGTATCCCAATTCCAAAAACATCTCTGGCTTTGTAGACGTCATGATTCTGGCTAAAAACAAACTTCTATTTTTTTATGTACAATGGCGGATACATGGAAAAATGTTTCCTTTTATCATCGTGGCCAGCGAACCTTGAATGTACTTGAACCTGAGAAAACATTTTAACTCCTTCACAGCGCAAACTGCCGAGCAAGCGCATTAAAACGTCTGTGAAGATGGGGGGCTATAATGAACCATTTCAAAGCAGCTGTAGGAAAAATATATATTTTATTGTTGCCTTTTCATGCATTTTTGAGTGCACTTCTGGATAGTATAAAATAAGTCTAAAATAATAATCTAGAGCCAGTCATAAGTAAGTAGTAGTAGTATATCACACTCAGAACAATGTAGTGCAGCACCATTCATTTTAAGAGGAAATGGTAACAGACGATGATGATGACTATGAAGCGTAAACAATTTTATAGTTGCGAGGTAAATCTTCAGAAATAAAACCCAACAGAACGTGCAACTGGCATGAAATCTGGTGGTGGTGTCTTATCTAATGTAAATAAAGTGCATCGAGCCATTGTACCTGCTTGAGTCTACATGAGGTGATGGTGATGATGATCTGCATAATGCATCACAGTATTTTTTTTTTGGTTTATATCATCTCTCCTGAAAAATTTGAGCTAGTATTTAGCATAAACAAGCCAGTTATGGGATAATTCATTCATTCGAAAGGGCGAATAGTGTGACACGACGGATGGGAAGATGTTGCATAATGACGTGCATGCTTCCTTATTTTATGAGGGCGAGTCTCTTTGGCTGGGAAGAAGTATGAAATTGAAATTAAAGCGGTTTAAAATCCTTGTTTTTAGCTACAAAGCCCGATAATTTTTTTATTTGTCTGAAAGCACTACTCGTTCAAATGAGGAGCTGATATGCAGGCGCGTAAGTAGGTAGTATAGTGTTAAGTGATACATATGTAGTGCTGCTGATGATGGAACTTTTCAGGAATGCCAGAGATTTTTATGGGAAGGCGACCTTTAATAAGCTGGCACTCATAAATATGGAGGAAACAACAAGTTCCTTGCATACCTCTCTCTCTCTCTCTCTCTCTCAAGGAGATTTATTCCTCCAGAAAAGAAAAACTCTTCAGAATCGTGGAAGGGTTTAATGAGTCAATTTATATTCTTCAATTGTTCCCCTCGTAAAAAGTTA
>JAHZNH010000589.1:0-14933 GCA_027744355.1 Tyrannoseira gladiata
CATGTCAAATGAATGTGAATACATCATCGTAAAAAATGACTCATGAACTTTCCTGCTTTTTATTAGTTTTACGAATTAAAATTCCACTTAATTGTAATTCATGCTTCACACAACGAGTCCAACTTATCTCTGCTTTCAATCTGTATGAATGTGGGTATATATCATAAGCTCACATGGAATGCGCGGTCAAAGTAATTCTTGAGAAACTATAAAATATTTTCTGAGAGCGATCGAATCACTTCTTCAAATCCTTTTTTGCATGCTTCAAGTTAGGGCGACTTGTTCGGAGATTATAATACCTACCCGAGCTTGCTACAGCCAGCAATAAAAATTTGAAGCTCAGGGATTTTGTATACGGGGAATGTGCGAAGGAGCAGTTTACGTCCTTACTTATTTATTTATTCAAATGAGTAGGAGACAATAAAATTTCGTTACATCACCCACACCCAAAAACGGTTCAGGTAATGTGGCGAATCAGAATAATAAATGTTTGACACTTGGCTTTGCACAGCTTCGTAGAGCACACCATACCTCTAATCTTTCCTTATTGTTTGGTATTGAGCACCACATTTAAAAAATCTATCTTATATCATCTCATAAATTGAATTGGTGTCAAGTTTCCCTCCACTCATGTTCCTCGTGTTATAACGTCATGAAAGCCAATCCAATACGAAAATAATATTCGTAAGCTGATCGAGGAGGGTTAAACCGTTTAGTGCGCTCGTATTCGCTCACCATTATCGCAAATAATGTGTGATGTCGCCTCGAGGAATTTATTCATTATTTTAACCTCAGAGAACATCAACGAAGCGAAAGACTATTTAGTCAAACCCATATTGGTCCATTCCTTTAAAGTTCACTTGACCAATGAGCAATTACACTGAGGAGAGAAATTGAATCTGCATATATGAGTCTAGATCAGAGGAATTTTTGTTCATTCCTCCTGTGAGAAAAAAAAGGAGATATGTTAGTACTCATGAGCATATATATTTTTTCTCTTGAGAATTGCACACATGTCGATGTCATGTCCATCCACATTTCCATACATGTAAGGAGAAATAAATGATCTTAAGTAATTTCTCCCCTCGAATAGTTTCCCTCTCCATCTGCGACTCTAACTCTGTGAACGAGTGAGTGAGTGTATGAATAATAATGATCATGTAACCCTTTTTATCATTTCAAGCACATAACAATAAAATGTGTTTTGGGTCAACCTTGTCTACCAATGTGGGCGGAAACATCCCATCTTTACAATCATGATCATCAACCAATCCAGCATAATCCTACGTACAAGAGCAGAAAAAATATATTATCATACGAGTTTTTATTGCCGTCTGGCCTGGCCACACTCACTAAAAATTTAGTGCCCAACAAGCAAAAGCTACACAAGTGGATACATAAACAACTTCAGAGATGAAGATGGTGATGTGATGTGATGCGATGAAATGATGAGATTTTTTCCTCATTCGTTTTGTTGGAATAGAATGTGAATGTGAGTGCATTTAACTTTTCACGTATTTATTTGACCATTTCTCCAACTCCACTTGCTCAAACCAAGAAAGAAGAGATTTTTCTATATTTTTTATAGTTTCAATAGAAAATGTGAGGCACACATTCATATTTGAAAATATTATTCCACTTGGAGATTTCAGGAAAAGGTGTTGCTGACCAGATGTTGCCCGAGGTACTAGATAGCGCTATAACCATAACTAATTCTCTGCATCACTGTGCCATAAGTAAGTACTGAGGCCCTCATTCGTCAAGGAATCTGAGTGACTTGAGGTGAGCTGAGAGCTTACAAGGCTATTACAATGGAGAAAAATGACTAATTCCAGGATAAAAACCAAGGAATGTTGAACCTTGCTGGAACTGCGGAGAATTCGTGGGCAACAATAGCCACAACTACTAAAGAGCTCAAGGGGACAACAGGTTGACTATTTTGACGAGTGAAAAAAAACTCTAGCGTTTTTACCGTCCTATCAGAAATGATCTGAGGAAAGGATTAAAGTTCGAGTTGGTGTTTCGTTGTTCCCTCATATTTTTTTTCGCGGAATTTCAAAATGGAAGGTAGGAATTAAGTTTGTACTTGGCTAAAAGTGAAGCGAGATATTGAAAAAGTTTTGAAACAAAGTAGACTGACTGGACACAACCAGGGTGTTTTTGGTTTTGGTTTGCTGTGCTTGTTGAGCCGTAGCGAAAACACTTTCTAATGAATTGCAAATTTTCCTTTTTATGAAACTTGTAATTAAAAACGTATTTACATATTATTGGACCAAAAGCACAATGGGACGGCCGTCGGCCAGCCCATTTTTACACAAAATTTCCCCTCCATCGTGAATAAAATATACTAAACGATTAGAAAAAAACTTCTCTCCACCACTGTTTTCCCTCCGTTTAATACTTATTTGGTAAAAAAGGGTAGAAATTGAAAAAAGTAAAAGTTTGCCTGGAAATAATAGCTTTGAGGGTCGCGCATGCATGAAATTTTCCTGTCAGGAGAGTTGAGAAATTCCTTTGAATTTCGCTCATAAAAACTTTTTTTACCACAGAATTTTCTCCTCTGAACTGAAAAAAATATATAAAAGTTAGAAATAATATGATTCCAATGGTGGTGGTGGTGGTGAAGGGAATGAGGAATTTGTAGCGCACAAAATAAATGAGCTCATTGTTTTCTCCCAAAATTAATTAATGCTTGCCACTAGCCGTGCCACCTATAGATGCTTTTGAAACTCTTGCTTATTATTTTTCCCTTCAAGAGCCAGAGCCATCCCCCCAAAAAAATTGTGAGACAAAAGTGGCGTCCAACTGTGAAAATGCAAATTGCCCAGATTGGTAGATTTTGGGGCCCGGGAGTCGTTTACACGGAACCAATTTCTCACTTCCCCGAATTTGTTGGGGCTACGTGCAAACAGAATTAACCTTCACCATTTCAGGAGGAATCCAGATCAGATCAATGTGTATCCTACTCCGTGAAAAAAATTATTGCATAATGATACCTCGAATGATATCGAAATGAATGACAAAAGAGATGGGTTCAGCGGGAGATTTTTTTTCTTGCTGCTCGGCTCAGAACTCAGGGAATGATGAGGTTGGAGCATCATCACTTCACCACCACCGCTCATTTCACAGTGTGGACTGCGGTTCCGTCCGTCTGTCGTTGCGTTCGGTTCGTGCAGCCTATTTATTTAATCTGTTCATTGAGATGGAAAAAGGGCATAATAAAAACAGAGGCTTCTTTGGTTCCGACTTAGAGTCGTTACGAACGTGGGATCCAGACTTTAACATGAATACAGTGTTGAATAATATCCAGAGAAGTAATTTTTTCCATCCCGGTGTAATTTTCCTGAATGAATGACTAAGGACAAAGGAACTAATCAGTTAAATATCTAAATGGAGCACACAATATCTGACTAATTTGAGCTTGATTCTCCCATCTCTCCCTTTCCACGATTCATTTTATCATTTTTAATATCTCTCTCCTCGAGGGACAGGAGGACCGGAGACAAAAACCGAGAAACCATGAAAATGATGAGGAGTTAAACACAACAATGTCGAGATTAATTCTATGAACTACCCCACTCGCTTTCCCCCCTATTAATATTCATTTTCTGCGTGGGGCTGGAGCTCCTCTCATGGTAAAACTTCTTTCCTGGAGTGGATCTTCCTAGTATTTTGATACAGTTTTTTATATGACGCAGCCTCCGCACTGGAGTTGAAGAAATACACTTGTGCTCGCAATTAACCTCATGCTGCGACTTTGGAAACGCAAGAGGAGAAAATTCCCTGTCTCGAATTTCATTTCCACTGAACTCTCCTCTTTTCCCTGTTCTGCTTGTGTAAGCTGAGACGGGAGAGAGTGTGTTCCAGCAACTAATCTTCTCGCTTATTTTTCGGATGAAGTCCCAGCCCAGAAACTTTTGTCCTCCTTATTTTCCCAGCTTTTACAAAACTTTTTTCCCTTTTCCAAAAAGTGACTCATGCAAATTAGCAATGTCGTATCGCTTCTAATTTCAAACGCAGGGAGACAGTTCACTTCATATCAGGGGCTTTGATCACTCACATCGTCACATTTCAATTGAAGTGGAAGAGCAAACTTTTCTGCAGTGATTATCGGATTACTTCCAGTGAAAAAAATATGGAGTCTAACTTGGCTCTTTTGCTCTGACGTAACCTTTCACATGGCAAATCCGAACTAGAACGTACATCAAGCGGATTGAAAAAAGTATTACGTATGGGATAAATTGATGATGATGCCGAGTTGATTGATCTTGGATGCTCGCCAGGCGCCAAACAAGAACATCGGCTTCTTTTTCCCTTTGCATGATTGAAACTCGAAAAAAATGTAACTATTTGTTTTAATATTATTAGTCTCAATCATCATCTCGTTGATAAAATGAGAAGCTAGGAGCTACTACAAACGTTGTTGATTTCACCCGTTCACTCGCTAACTCGCGAGAGAAATATTTTTTCCTTTATGAAAGCCCTTCAGAAAGTCATAATGTTACAATTGACATGTGCTTATTATAGCTTCAGAAGTGGCTTTTGAAGTTCAAGAGCTACTGTGAGAGTCTACCACTACACAACTCAATACAGGTCTTGCTGCTAGATAGTCAGTTGAGTTGAGCCTCTGAAATGATAACCAATGCTGCTCGACTGACTACTAGTTGACATCAGAAATTTGTAAAGTATTAATCAAAAAACAAACAGGGAATTCAATGAAAAGGATGATAATGATACAGTGTAAACAAGAACGTCAAAGTCAAAATCAAAATGAGCTAAAGGTGATGATGATGATGAATATGATGGTGACAGCGCAAACGTTTGAATTGTTTAAGAAATTAGTCACAGTTATTTCACGCATAACAGCTTATTCGACTTTGACGACTGGTGAGTGAGCGAAAGAAGCTCATCATAATCGCCATCGCCATCATTATCATCATCACCACTATTTCTCTTGCGGAGCCAATTGGTGTACTTCTAAAGTTCATGAGAAACCTGTAATCCTTCGATCTTTTGCTGTTATCTCTAGTAATTGATAGAAAATCAACTGGAGCCTGGCAATAAAAAATAATTTCGAGGCTCCACTGCTGACTGCACCAGATACTTAGAAGTTACAACACAATGGGCCAAATCAGTTCGGTTCGGAGTGGAGCGGTGTCTTTTCTCATGTTGCTGCATCATTGTGGTGGTGACGTGGAGTAACAAGATAAGAATGCGTGAAAGCTTCTCGAAGAAACAAGCGAGAGAAAAGGAATTGGTTGAAAGAAGACTCACATTCTCACATGCTGAAGAGTTGAGTTGTACCGATGAAAAGCCACAATAGAAACATTTGTACAGTCGTTTGTTCAATTGATGGAGGAAGACAATTTTTTTATGAGATTTGTATCTGATCAATATTACTGCTATCCTCTGAGGGAATGGGATTAGGTACCAACAGCACTTCACTCCTATTGTGCTCTTCACACTTTACCTCTTGACGAGAAATGAAGTGGAAGATTATCGCCCAATTACATCATCTTCAATATCCAAGTCATCAAGGAGAGAAGAATGGCACAATTCACCAGTGTATACAACGCATTAATGAAGGAGCCATATCAGCTCTTCTTCGGCTCCTCTTTTTCGGCTTCTCTCTCCCATCTCCTCCGACCGAACATTACCTCATTCCACCACCAGTACCACTTTGTACGGAATCAAGTGCATGTCAAGTTTAAGAAAGTGTTGGTTTTGGGACCGCTTCTCTATCCCCAGGAATAAAAAATCTATTTTTTCTATTTTCTTTGAAATGACAAGGCAGAAAATCTTACTTTGCCGCTGAGATTTTTGGTGGACTACAACTAATAACTGGAGTGGAGTGTAGGGATGAGGACTGTAAACTTCGTCGGTGATACATACATACATATATACAATGAAAATCGGTTACAGTCAAGTGGCTAACTGTATTCCGCGTCTTTATTTACTAGCAGCATCGATGAATATTTGCACGTAGTAATCTGCAGCTCATTTTGCATCTCAGAATTGAGGACTGCAATCAATCTGATATGGAATCATAATTTCCAAAACATGCACGACTCTCAATTTGAATGTATTTATTTACTTATTATTGTTGAGGAATGTGATTTGATGCGATGTAGTAGTATTCATCATCATGAGGGAGAAAATTTTTTCTCTTCAAATCTCTTCATTTCATTCATCATTATCATCAGCATAGGTAATTACTTCAATTCTCATTCTCACTCCACTCAACTCTGAAAGTCCGCGAAAAGGATACAGTCATTACGCCATCATCAACACAACACACCAATCCGATACCACATGGTCATGTTCATGCATGCTCCTCACTCAATAAGATTAGGGCTTGTAAGACTTCCGAAAAGTGCGCATGTCTCATCATCAAATGTAGGAAAATTACTTCATTTCTCATCGCACAAATCAACTATGAAAGCATGTGATATGTCAGGTAGATAGAGATGATATGTTGAATCAAACAAGGGGAAAGAAATTACTCATAAGCTCAAAAGAATTCTTAGGAATGTGAGTGAGTGAGTGATGATGAGTGACTAAGGAATCCCTCACTCATTCTCGCATGAAAAGGCATTCCCTCATTTTTCGCGTGTATTTCGGTAGCAGTAATATTTCAACTTATGCATAATCATCCTTCCTTCCTCCTCGTCTGGAGTTTTTTAATTGTTCCTACGCCTCTTTCCATTAACTCTCCCATGAGTAATTTCACATGCACCAGTCTAAGTATTTAGGTATACCTACCAATATGCTTGGTCTGATGGTTAATCATCATAAAAACTTCGTTTTCATTATCGAAGCATTAGCAAGCAACCATAGTATGGGATAAACAGGGAAGAAAATAATTATAATCGGAATAATAGATACAAAAATTTCCATTTATGCATTATTGGCTCGACTTAGTGAGCTCGAGCAATATGGAGGGAATGACAGAACAGTAGTGGCAAAACAATAAGGATTCATGATGATGATGATGATAACACACCACCAGAGAAAATACTGATGTGAAAGAAAGCCATGTGAATGCACCTTGCCTTCCCTTGTCCAATTTCATTTTCTCCTAGTTAAAGGACAGCGTGGTACCTCCTCCTTCATCAAATTATATTATTCTTTCATGGTGCAATGTCTCCATAATGGTAAATAAGGCATGTGGACAAAACGCAACGTGAGTGAATTCATCATTATCACAAGCCTGGTTGGATTTTGGATTGGGCTCAGGCCAGCCAGGCTTCTTCATCAAACATTTAATGTGTCTTCGCACATGTACTTATGTATCAGCACCAACAGCAGGAACAACGGTGAGCCTATTGTGATACTTAGCGGTGGTGGTGGTACTGGTGGGTATTCATCAGTGAACGAAGAATTTTCTTCAGTCCATTTCCCTTCCATTTTTTGTCATCATGTCAAGTCATTTGTTTGTCTATTCTCTCGGTTCGCTCGAGACGATGACGATGTATGATGATGCGAGAATGTATCTATGTATGAAGAAGCGACTACTATGATGATAATGATGATGAGGGTTAGATAATGGTCGTCATCATTAGAATAAGCTCATTTTCCCCTGATACATGAACACATGAGCCCAAAGACCATCTATCCATAGGACTCAGAGCATCAATAAAAGAAGAAAGTCAAAGGAAGGTGCAATAAGTTTTATTTTACAATTTGTGCTTCTGTTGTTACTCTTTTCAAAGGGCCTGGTCTACTCTGGTCTGATCGTGTACGTAAAAAAATAATCAGTTTGAAAACTTATGCATGTACATCTTTTTTTCAAAAGTTTTCTGCTTCTTTTGTCGTCTCGATGATCGTATCCTTTTACAATCACTAGCAGCAGCCTTCTACTTACTCACTCATTTTTTTTCCTCGGCTCCTTTTCTCGACTTTCTGTAATTCAAGATTGATGATGATAATGACGAGAGAGAGAGATGTGAACGATGATACGTAACAGGATTTAATGATAAAACATTGCAAAGCGAAGAGAGGATAATCATGATCATGATGTTAAATGAAGGAGAGAAGGAGGACTCTTGGATTAAACAGTGGAAGCCTATACTTACCCAAACGGATGTTTACATTGTGAAAATACGTTATCAGATTTTGAATTCGTCATTTCATTGCTTCCTCCGACCAAAAATGTATAATTCCGAATAATAGGGAGCTCTCCGAAAACAGAACAAAATCTTTATGATTTTCATGACATGGATAAACAGTTGTTTTCCAGGAAATTCAAATTGAATGGGCCTTGATTCTCTCCAATGATTAGTATTATTTTCATCGCTTACCTATCGCTACTTATCTATTCAAGTAGACTATTCTTTCAGGATGATTACACCCTCCGGTAAAGAGATCATTTTTTGAAAAATTGTAACTCTCAACTCAAGTCGAATTCAAATGATAAGTACACTATCTAATGCAACAGGATTTTTTGGCTTGTGTGTTAACATGCCCCATAATTACGCTCTCCGTAAGGGCAAAAGGCAGCTCGTTAAGCCGTGACAGTCTTCATCATCAAAAACACATAATATTTATAGGATCATTCTAGGGGAGTTCCAATCACCAGCGTACCACCACCACCCCACAAAGCTGACTTAACTTTTTTTGTGAAAATAGAACGTGAAAATTTCAGGTTTTGTGTTTGCGCCAAAAAAATCTCTCCCACTTTTTCGGCGGAAATTGACAGTTTCATGCAACAAAACTAAAGAACTTTTTATGTGACACACACATATCCACACATATGGTTAAGTCAAAAGACCATGAAAAAATTTTGTCAACTCCCCATTTCGACCGGTATATTACATAGTTAAGTTTCATGCAACAAAACTAAAGAACTTTTTATGTGACACACACATATCCACACATATGGTTAAGTCAAAAGACCATGAAAAAATTTTGTCAACTCCCCATTTCGAACGGTATATTACATAGTTTGTAATCAGGTTGTGAGGGACACCCATCATCATCCACAGAAAAAAAGTGGGTAGTATTTTTTCGCTCGCAATCGCTACTCCCAGCAAAAAATAATAGATGAGACATCAAACATGAAATAAAAAAATAATAATTGTTTTTGGATCAAACATGCCTCGCACAAATCCAATAACATCCATCAATCCATCCATCTCCGGTGGTCTGGCTGGACTCCAGCAATTTCGTTAATATGTTTCCACAGCCTATCTATTAGTCAACAACTTTGGTGGTCATTATTTCCCACGAGTAAATAAACGAAGGCAGGCNGTTTCCACAGTCTATCTATTAGTCAACAACTTTGGTGGTCATTATTTCCCACGAGTAAATAAACGAAGGCAGGCATATTTGTCTGTTGCATAATGTACCTATCCGTATCGGCACGGCTGAACTGAATTGAACATGCAGCTGTATATACCTAAGTACTTCATGTCTCCTTCCAATCGAGTCCATTCCAATGACAAGTAAACGAAATGGGTCTCCTCGCTCACGGAAAGTAAATTATTCTTCCCCACACATGTTCCCCGTTGGAAAATCCAATCCATGAGGCAAAACTCAGGGAGACAAGATTAGACCGCAGAGTTTACCACCTAAGCACTTTATATGAATGCAATGCATGCATTGCAACTAACCCAACCCAAGTACGGGGAAGGGTGTCAAAACAGACACCCGCAAGTGTGGAAACGGCGAGAAAAGGCGAATCGATTTTCTCCTCTCTGTTTTCTCCTCATGGTATGTACGTTAAATGCACACGGAAGAGAAAAAATCCCAGAGAACGTTGGGTTGGGACACACCACACACCTTTCCCAAAAGCTTTTTTTACACCGATGCTTTCACGTCGCATTTACGTTATTTACTCACACATAGTCAGCAAGTTTTCATATGAAACGGAGGGCTACAGGCAAAAAAGTGAACATGGGAAACTGAACCGATAAAACCCTCATTTTCTAAATTCAAATACCCATCAGGGAATAACAACCATACCATAGGAGACCAGGCTGGTCTGGCTGGAGCTGGGTGCAGCATGGAACACGGATGTAAAATACCACGAACGAGTCCCGAATTTTTTGTCAACGCAATCTCTCCCGGATTCCGTCTATGAGGCTCCACACGATATGCCAGGAAACTGTTTTTCTTGCTGGACATTAGGATAACAAATAAGTGGAGAGTGGTGCAAATGGTCGGTCGACTCCAGGGTTCTCCGAGGACAGAGCAAGAGCATTATGTAAAATTTGATGAAATCACAAAATTCACGTACCGTGCATGTCGTTGCAAAAGGGTAGAATATTATGGAATATGTATTAATATCTATGTATTAGACTAAATAAATAGAAATGGAATATTAAATGTGTCGATATGATATGTATCATAATCATCAGTGACGGAAGGCTTTCACTGTTCCAGCTACCATTATACATATATATATGACGACGCAGTTCATGTAATAGGCCACATCAGTCGCGCTCTTAGCCGTGTAACATTTCCGATAAGCCAGTCTATTGCGCAAATTAATTCGAGGAAGGGAGTGCGATTAGCTCATAGTCGTATCGTTTCAGATATGAATTACAAATTCCCAGGAACTTTTTTAATCGACAAGGCACCTACCCTTATCACCGTCTCAAATCAAAGTGTACGAGTGCGCCGTAATTTGAGAACATTTAAAGCAGAAAGTACTACGTACTCATTCGGCGGACGGAGACGAGAATGTCCATTGCTCCATCCATCCACCCAATCTTAGAACAAAGGACCGACAAGGAAAACCTCTGGGAAAAGACGTTTTCGATCGTGCAACAATTTTTTTTCTCACGGACGGAGTCGGCCGGGATGACGCTGCAGATTAAATACTTACTTACTCATTCGCTGGAAAAGGGGAGAAGGAGTCGGGCATGCCTTCGTTCAGAGAAGTTAGTTTGAGTAGAGCTAAATAGTACAAAACTTAAAGGATGTGTCTGTTGCACAAACACACTTAATTTAGGAGAGGATCACTGCGCATTACACAATTTGTCTCGGTATTTGTACCTTATGAATTAATTCAGGTGGGATTTTCACTGCGATAATGAGCGCTAAAGACTCACCCTTTCAAGAATAAAAGGCTCCAGACAACCATAAAACGTGGCTGCGTTCTCTCAAAATCAAATAATGGATGTAATTTGAAGGATTCCAAGGAATAATTTGGAATTATTATCGAGGTTCACTCACACTCTGCTCCTTATTGTTCAATTGGAGAGAAATGACTTCGATTAAACCGTTTAAATATGTATTTACAAACATTCTAAACTAAATGGACAAGCTCAACAGCACCATAATCATGGCCATCCGTCTACAATGAGGAATGTATGGAGAGCTTTTGTGCAAAAAAAAGAAGAAAAAACGGAAGCTGAAATGAGATGGTCTCCTTTCCAAGATCGTGTTGTGTGCATCCCCCTAACATGTATCAACATTACATAATTTGATAGGTTAATGATGTGATGCTTCGCACTGATTATTATCATAAGGATGAAACCACAAACCAAAATTCCTGTTATTGGGAGGACAATCACTTTGCCCAAATTACTGGTTTTCCCGTAAACAAGGAAGCTCTAGGTGTTGCTCTACAAGAGCTGGAGTGGAGTGGAGTATTTGGAAGGAGGAGTAGCGAAAAAAGTGAGTGAGTGAGCGCGAAACAATATTGCTCTAGTTTCCTCCACATGATCATCATAATCAAGCTCATCTGTTTATTTACTCAAATCTCCGAAAACGAATTTTTTCACATAAAAATGGGGAGAAGCATGTTATTTCTTCCAAGAAAACGGAACGCCTTCCCTCTTCAATGCTGAAAAGGAGGAAAAAAAAACTAGAGGAATGCTTAAAGACATGCGATGATTATAATGTTCTGGCGCTAGGCCCGTTCCTTCCTTTTTTGACTTATTTTTTTCTTCTTCTGCGTCGTCGTCCCATTCCCTTAGTTAGTGTTTGTGTGTGTTCGGCATTTCCCTTTATACATATTTTTTCCCAAGCGATAATAAAAAAAAGATGTGTATGTACATATGTAAGCTCAGTGCTTACTACTGCGGTGTGTGATGTAATGCACCAGATAGGGCAGGTACCAAAAAAGAAGAGCAGCAGTCAAGGTGAAATGAGATGAAAATTATATAGTGCAAGCAGACACCGGCACAGTATCATTATTATCCAAAAAATATCTATTCTACGAGGATGTTTTTATCCAACTTTCGATGTTGCGTTCTATTCCGTTTGCTGATGCGATACGATACGAGCTGAAAATCCCCCGGAATATTAGGGAAACTAATAGAGAGGAATCATGCAGAATAGGAGGAGGCGAAAAAAAGAGTAAAAGCTTAAGTCAAGAGATGTTGGGCAATGTCAGGGCCAAACCCTGTGGTTTTCTTTACATCATGTCGTAAAAAACGTAGCCCAAGCCAAGCCACGGAGAGAGGGAGGGAGATTACTACTTCCACTATTTAGATGCACACATGCAAGTATATTAATGCACATATGAAATGCCCCGTAATTTTTTATGCGTTTCTCAATTCTGCGGCTGACTTTTATTCGGGGCAGTCGGGGCTGTGGTATATGGGTTATTGGAAAATTACGCCTCAACCCCGAGCTAATCTGATCGTAGTCATGATGATAATCGTCATTACCGAATAGAACGCAACATCGAAAGTTGGATAAAAACATCCTCGTAGAATAGATATTTTTTGGATAATAATGATACTGTGCCGGTGTCTGCTTGCACTATATAATTTTCATCTCATTTCACCTTGACTGCTGCTCTTCTTTNCATCATCATGAAATGGAGGGAAATGAGGGATGTGATCTGACCGCATTTCCCCACTGCATGAAAGAGAATTTATATTGAAACCGCAATGAAATCAACCCGCTGCATAAAAAGCACTCCACATGATTTAATATCGAGGCAAGCCTAATTAATTCTAGGAAAAAATTGACAAAATATGAATGGTAAGAAGAAGCAGGAGAATTTCACCATGGATTTAAAAAAGGAATCGAGATTTCAAAGCTCCAAGAGAAGGCTTGCATGAATTGGATCCATATAATATGGTCGTAGGTCAGGTTAGTTTACCATAATGGTTTTGTACTCTTTGAAACAAACAAAATTCTAGCAATTCATCATTTTTGTTTGGGTAGAGTATCTAGACTAATTTTTTTTCACAAAATAATTCCACATGATTTAATATCGAGGCAAGCCTAATTAATTCTAGGAAAAATTGACAAAATATGAATGGTAAGAAGAAGCAGGAGAATTTCACCATGGATTTAAAAAAGGAATCGAGATTTTAAAGCTCCGAGAGAAGGCTTGCATGAATTGAATCCATAATATGGTCGTAGGTCAGGTTAGTTTACCATAATGGCTTCGTACTCTTTGAAACAAACAAAATTCTAGCAATTCATCATTTTTGTTTGGGTAGAGTATCTAGACTAATTTTTTTTCACAAAATGCCCCATTAAGTACGAGCGTATGAAATAATGACATCGATTTCATGAATTGATAGGAGAAAATGACCCAATAATGACCGGAGAGACGACTTCGTGCAGACGTTACTCGGAAGACAATGAATGCATTCCTGGAACTGAACAGTTACTCGCTCGCTTGTGGGCTAATGGCGAACATTTTGACTTACCGAAATGGTGGCTTATTATAAGAGCAGTAAAAGCAGCGTCATTACACAGTCGTCGTCGTTATCGCTAAGTATCACGGAGGCCATTAATACGTGAACATGACCTATGCAATGCCTAAAAAAGGCATCAGTCTCGCTCTGGGAAAGGACCAGAACAATACAACAATGCCATGCCATGGCATGATGACGACTTGACTTTGCCTGATCCTGATACCAAGCCATATTCATCACGTCTCCTTCTTCGTCATCATCAGGGTTTTTGAGGAGATCACAAAGTGAAAAACGCTAAGCTAAAGTAAACCAAACAATTCTGAAAAAAAGGGTTCCAAAGTGGGAGTATCTGAACGCATGAGTCAAGTCGACTCGTCTCACTCCAACTCGTTTCGTATGTGTGTCTTGCTTGTCAGACAATCAAGCTTGACTTTTGACTTTGAGGAATTAAGGGAGATTTCTTTTTCAAAACATGTAATTTTTTAGTCTTTACGAGCTCACACACATTCACCCGATTTATATACGCTTTCCACGTAGATAACCGTGAATTCTTGGGTTGTGCATGCCTCATTTCGGAATGATTACTCGTAAGGTGCATTATTTTTAGATTCTTTAATGCTTTGATCTTCTGTTGTACGCCGGGATGATGACGAGCGACGGCTGCTGTCGTCTTTTTTGTTCCAGTGCAGTTGCTTCATTAACGAATGGGAACAGCCCAAAAGAGCTTTATTACCACCCACCGCCACCACCACCAAGCTCAATCAGATTCAAGACATCTTTAGTGTTTGGAATGCATTACAAGAGTTGGGGCAACTTGAAAAAGCCTAATATTTCCTTACTTTATATTTCTTATAAAAAGGTAGAGTTAGTGAATAGGGAGTTGGAATTTTGATGGCGGAACGCTCTATTAGATACGCTCTAGCCCTTTTACCTTTTGCTTTTGTGTGCATGAGACGAAGGGTGAACTTGACACCGGCTCAGTTCTAAATTTTCAGATGCATTCGAGAATTTTTGAATTCAGATCATATATTATGCAAATGCTATTTTATGTACTGTTGTCCGGTAGTACTTACCTATTTGTAAAGAAACGATTTTCTTCAGAATAAAAACGATGTAAGCATCATCTCTTCATCTAACAATTCATCATGTGACTTTCCTTGGGATCTCAATATCAAACCTACGTGACTGCGCAAATTCCGTACCATCGATGGAGTGTTGATATGCCGTCGTATTCTTTCCAAAAAATATTAACTACGTTAATTTCATCCTAAATTAAGAAACTTTTATGTTCTGGCTGAAGTCACATATTTTCGCCTTTATTTCTTC
>JAHZNH010000590.1:0-22796 GCA_027744355.1 Tyrannoseira gladiata
GAAAAGATATGGTCACTGTCAGTACATCAACAGCCATACTTGAAACCAAAGTCGCCATGCTTGGAGTACTATCTGAAGACGTATTTCACGGTAGTTTCCACCTTTTTCTGTTGTCCCTTCCACCTGGTTCACGTTCCCCTAGAGGATGACCAAAGTTTACTCCGAACCGAAGTAAAAGTGAGGAGACGGGGATTCTTGCACCGCCTCATATGTGGGATCTTGATCCCACTCGTGATGCTGATTTATCTCAAGGAACTCCGGGAAGAGTTTCCCTCAAACACGAAGGATCCCGCCGAGTTCCTCATGCTTTTCCAGATACTGGTGAGTATGAGCGGGAGGATCTTCGCCATCAAGATATTTTGGCTTGGCGAGAACAGAGTTCAGAACTTACTGACGAGCCTGTGCAGCCTCAACAATGAACTCATAGTGAAGTACAAGTTTGACTTCGGCTCGTCCCTAAAAATCCCCCGCATTTCGTGGTTCATTAGTGCCATCTACCTGGCGAAGAGTTTCTTGGCGTTTTTCACACTGAGGGAGCAACTTTCCTTCGATGAGTGGAGCATACGTGCGTGGCTTGCAAAAGCTGAGGAACTGGCGTATGACAGCATTATTGGAATTTGGAACAGGAAGCCAGGCACTCCCCACGCTCACAACCTCAGCGAAGGGAAATCCATCTCTTTTTGGACTGTTCTAGGGGCGATTGGTTACTTTTTCAGGCAAATCTGAAATTAACTTCTTTTTTTAAATTACCACACTTTCCCCTTGAGCTTACATAATTTTTCCGTAAATTCAAATCAAGCAGGACGCTGACCATATCAATCCCGGACTATTTCCTCCTGATGGGAACCCTTACATTGTGGACATGTACAAAGCTATTCGTAGGGTCGCTGGGGAAAGCCAGCCAAGACAATTTAAGAAAGAAGTATAGTGCAAAAGACCAGTGGGAGCAGGTTTATTCACGCTATCTGAAGATGCAAGAAATTTCGACTTTGGTGAATGAGCTCTTCGGTCATATCGTGAGTTGCTATGTTGGGGAGGTGAGATCATCCCAATTCCACAGGAGGCGAGAATCACTGTCAAGCTTTGGGTTTAAGTATTCATAAAAAAATTTATTAATTGTCTTGAAGGTAACCCTTTACATAGCAATAACGGTCAGCGAAATGTTTGAGCACCCGAGTATTTCCAGTAAGCTAAACTCGTGCATTTATGTCTCTTGCGTGGCTGCAATCCTCATATTTGCGGCGGATGCCTGTCACCAAGCAAGTTTGAAAACTGAAAAAGGAACTTTATTTCCAGGATGAAATGAATTACTTAACTGAATGAAATGAATCACTGCTCGATTTTCTTTGCAGATGAACTCTTTCAAAAAATGGATCTCAAGCGAAGAAAACATATCCCGGATACCGCTGAACCGCATGCACATGATACTGAATGAGTTGGACGGTGGCGAGATCGCGATCCGGGGAAGCAACATCTTTCCCAATAAATTACGCTCTTCTGGGAAATGTATGAGATGAACACTACAAACGAAACTATACATTTCATAAATACTCTTGAAGATTGATATGCTCCGCATCCTCTGATCTCTGAATTGCAGATTCTCTCCCTCACCGTCACCTACTTTATCGTCTGTATCCAAAACTAGAAGACTTCATTGGTCGCAGGTCGCCCCAAAACACATTTTGTATTTTAAATACATCCTTAAAGCAAATTTTATTTTACAACATTTAATACACGACAAATTAAAATATTGAAACTAATTAAGTTACAGTTATGACACGATCCTTCCCCTGTTCCTCTTCCTCATCTTTCTCCATTTCCGCCTCAGTTCTTCCTCGGTATCCGTGGCGTTCTTCTGGTGAATCTCGATCTTGTTTGCATCTGACATAATCGAACAACAGAAAAAAAATCGCATGAATATAAATATAGATAAAGGTTTTATCATAAATATCGGCCTTACCACAGTATTCCTTCCTCCCACTAGAGCCCTTCATGAAGAAGCACACTGATTGATCATACAACGTCGGGCACTCTCCCTGAGCTAGAGCACTGCAAAAGTCCCTATTTTTACTGTAGTCTCTCTGGCAACATGCACATCTCCCCTCGTCTCCCTCCACCTCTTTATCCAAGGGTACACAGCATCCCCTCCAGTGATCCCCGTAACCCTGGCACTTCACAAAACACGAGTGGTTCGCTTCCTCGTCGCTGATAAAGCAAAGTGTGCTCTGTAGATTTCAGAAAACAAAAACACTTTTAATCACAATATTTATCTTATTTCTTTAGGACTCAACTCGAACTGACACTGACCTCATCGTCCTGATCTTCCATCCCCGGGAAGAAGAAGTAGAGCATGCTCGCCAGTAAAAACAAAAGCAACGGAAGCTTAATCATTATAACAATTTAAATCAAAAATGAAATTCAATCTTCCAAAAAAATCCTTTCCTTGCCACTTCTTTTGGGTTGTTGATTCCTCTGAAGGAAATATGACAAAACTCGAGTTAGCCCTCTCATCATTTCAATTTTTGACTTCATGCTTCTTCTCCTCCCAATTCCCTGGACGATCATGGTCTCTCCAAAAGATTCCGTGAAAGTGACTCGAAACGGCACAGAGTTCTACTTCTCCTCGGAAACAAAAGCGAGATGCCACATGAGTGCCATTGTATTGTATTTAACACCCCCAATTTTTTTCAAAGTCCCATGGGTAGACGTGGAGCAGGTCTCATTTTAAAACCCTTTACCCAATTTTCCATGCTTTATGATGGCAATATGCTCATCATAATCATTCATCTTCATCAGGAATATTATTTATTTGGGTGAAGTAATACCTACCATCATATCATTATCAATTCAGAAGGTAGGCCCTGTCAATGCTGAATTCATCTTGTGCATGTATAACGGATCCGCACACTCTTCCTTTTCTTTTCCGCTCGATCATATCGTAGTCCTAATCCCTGAACAATACAAAATGGCTTTGGCTTCAGCCCCAATTTTTATTTACTCTACAGGTATCACCTCATTCTATTTTTATTGTTGTTTGCTGTTGGGTCCATTCGTCATCTCATTGTTGGTATGAGTGCATTCATAACACCAAATGAATCCAATTCATATCGATCCTCAGCTCGGAATCTGGTATTCCCAGAGAGAAATTCTTCCTCCTTCTTCATCTAACTCTGACCTAGGTAATGCAAACAAACGTAAGGTGAAATGAAAATACATACAGACATCACAAGATAAAATCTACTATCAAACCGAGCCATAAGCCATACTTCCTTCATAATCCAAATCCTTTCATGAAATCCAATTTCCTATATATCACAAGCCACACAGTCCGTATCAGATCAGATCAGAGCAGAGCATCAGGTTTGCGCATGGTGGTCCACTAAAGACGAAAGCTCTAGTTGTAGCTTTTTGCATTCTCCGCTTTTTAATAATAATCCTTTTCCGAATCCCACCCAGCGCTAAGCATCTCCCTAATCTCCCAAATTAACGGAATTGGAATTGAAGTGGAAATCCGAAATTCCGTGTTTTGTTTGTTTTCAAAATCATCAAGGGGATTACTATTCGCATGGCTCCGTAGGGTTCCTTCCAGTGGCGGAGGTGTGTTTACAAGAGCATTTTCCCGAGTCAGAATTTTTGTTTGTCGGTTGCCAGTTTCAAATTATTTGTCCGAGACTCTACTTTTAACTATTTCCAGGGTTTAATCGATCTGCTATTCCATGAAAATGTGTTGCTCAACGTAATTTTTTATCTTGAAGTTTTTTAAATACATAGCTCATTTAAGGTCGCATTTTCCCGACATTGAATCGAAAATTGGTAGTTATTGTGCTATTTTTTTTGCTTGAAGTTTTATCTCATTTCTCCTCCAGATTTTCACTTAAAATCCATGCCTCATTGTGAAAAATTTTATAGGGAGCATATATGCATATATGAATTCCACTCTTGATCTTCCACCTCCTTCTCCACGCGGATCTTTTATTAAATTACCTGAACTCTCCTCTTTTCATTTTTATGAACTAATAAAACCTAATTATAATAAGCCTGATGACAAGGGAGGAAAGGGTGACGGTGACACGATCTCGATCTCAAGCTGGGATGAATAGACCAGCTCCTCCACTCACGACTCCCTCCCTCCCTTCACTCCTCTTTTCTCCCGAATTATTATTATTTTTTTCCTGGAGATGCCAACAATAAAGTGGGACATTATGAAAAGCATTTTTGACTTTGATTCAATTAGTGCTGCTCTAACATGAAACACGTCATGTCATCATCCAGGGGAAGAGCAAGCCATTGTCATCGTATCAACATCATCATCGTCATCATCATCATCATTATTGCGTATTTCCCCCTCCATCAATATATTTCATATGGATGGAAACTATGGAAAGTGGGATGGGTGGATGGATGGATTGGGTGGAAGGACACGAGCAAAATATTATTGTTCTCATTAGGGCACTTATTAAGTTATTCAGGTTCGTCACCACATCATAATCCATATCCATTCACTTCACTCGCTGGAGGAAAGATATGAATAAAGAAAGGAGGAGAGCTGGTATAGGTAGGGGACACAATGCAATACAATCAAATCAAAATCACCACCACCACACCGCACAAGAGCTTCATCCGAGGAGTGAGTACCTCACTCACTCCCAACCCAGCAACATCCACATCCACTACTTATGTCAAGTCGAGAGAATGAACGCGGAGTGAGTGTATTACGCCTACGAAATTAGTGGAATGTGTGTGATAGGGCGTGTCCACAAATCCGGTCTTGCACGTGTATTTTTTCAAACAATTCATAGAAATAAATCCGGAATGGACAAATAATTTCTACTTGATTTCGCTTCAACATCGTGCAAGAACGAAGCAGATTTACTAAAGAATCCCCAATTTTTCTGCAAGAAGCTATTCTACTTACTATTATATAGCCATCTATGTAAGTTATGAAAAGGGCATAAATAATAAACCCTTGAAAGTGAGGAAACAAATTAAAAATTGATGACATTAGAATTAAAATGCCTCACAATTTCCGTTTAGATTTGCCTCCCAGAATTCATCAGAGAATCGTTGATCCTCTTAAATATGCATGTTTTTGGTTTATCCAACTACATGTTTTTTGATGACGTGCTTCACGAACCCGCCCTCACTCCTCAGTATTCTAAAATCCTGAAAAGAACTCATTAATAATGATGATGTCGAGCATTTATGAAACTTTCTTTTTCCATCCTCTATATCATCTATCCACCCAGCAAAATGAAATATTCCCGGAACGAAGGCAAGTAGGAAATACTGTGATGTCAAAGTGAAAATGTTTTTTATGCTGGTTGCTTGTTTTTCTCCTCTCCCTCAATCTCAATAATATCAGCTCAGGCAATGTCACAGTGAGACTTCAAAGGCTTTTCTGGATTCTGGAATAACAACACCTGCCTTCATCATCATCCTCGTATGATCGTGATCATGCTCGACATCAGCATCATCATTGCCGTGCTTTTCTACTCTTTCCTGCTTTTTATTATCACATCACAACAATTCAACAATCCTCCTCACTTCATTCTCTCTCCAGGAGGAGGACTGATTAGATTAAAGCGGGACTTTGCTCGCTATGAGATGAGAGCGATCACATCAAATGAAAAGCTGGGAGCGATAAGGGAGCAAAATTGTAATTAAGATTATGAAATTTCTCCGGTAATTTCTGTCCCTTGATGAAGACATGAGTTGTGCTGAGATTAGGGAACGTCCCACGTCCTTTGTAAGTATTCAATTAATTATATCAAAATTATTCCTGGAAAAAAGCTAAAGTTAGTACGTTAACACTCACTCAGCATCCACCCACTCTCAATTTTCCCTTGTCCTTCTACCCATTTTGATGTCCTACTATCCAGTCTAAAAATAACCGGAATCTCGTGACTCATGGACCCAAGTTAACATGATATTAATAACGAGCTTCCCTCCGAATTCCAGAAATTCACTATCATGGCGCTCACGTGAAAACGAGCAAATCAACCGATGAAGTTACGCATGGGAACTGAAAATATGACTCCAGATGAATAAAAAGTGACGGGGTTGACAAACCGCTTGATTTTTGATCTCCTCAATCAAATCTGATAAACTCGCTCTTTACTCATTATAAATAACAAGAGAAAGATGTTGAAAAGTGGAGAGCCCTTGAGTCCGATCACATCATAAATAGTAGTACCAGCATGAGATCAAGGAATGATGTTGTCGCGCAGGAGATGAAATCACGATGCAGTCAATTGTTCTATGACTCTGAAATGCTCGAATGAGTACAAAAGCGACCCATGAAATATATCCAGTTCTTCTATTGATTAGGGGACTTTATGGCTTCATCAGAGATCAGATCACACGCCCGCATATGAAATGGGCAAAAATAACATATTGGACCTCGGAAGTTCTGTGCACATAGAATTGCATCAATTTATTTTTATCATCTCGGTTCTCAGCAGAGAAGATACACCACAACTGTAACTGTACGTATCGTATTGGATCTTTTTAATTAGCACTGAAAGTTTTATGACTTAATGCTTCTTATAAGTTATGACTAGACTTGTAGATCATAGTTTCACCATTATATTTTGCACATTTAGATAAATCTAAGATAATCAAACAGAACTAAATTCTGAGTTCAAATAAATTAGGATTCACACTGGCTCAACCAGGAAATGATCATTTTGTACTTCATTAAATAATACAAATGCAAATGGAAATAGCAGCATTTTCCTACCAGCATTAAGTTACATCGAATATTACGGCAGTAAGCTATCAGGTTTGAAGCAAGGATAACTAGGATTTTTAGAATGCTATAATTGTTAATATTTTAAAATGAATCATTTAGGTTAATTAAATGAAAATCACACCGGGAACAATTTCTTATTCTGCTACAATACTATCGTCTCTTCGTTAAAACTACAGTGGAGTATCTTGGCAATTCATTAAGATTCATGGAATACTGATAGACTGGAGAGTTGCTTGTCCCCCTGACGCATGGTGGGAGTGATAGCCATCGGAGGTGGTTCCTCCTCCAAGAATATCAATATCCTCTTCGTTTTCCCCATCTTCGTTATCCATATCATCTCTCCCCCTCCCACCATCAGATCCTCCAGCATTCTCATCATCCGATCGGCTATCACCACCACCGCGCCAGTCCTCATCACAACTCTGATTACTTGAGAATGGGGAGCCTCCATTGACCCCTCTTGTACCACTGCCACTCGTGCGATGATGAGGATGATGGTGGGCGAGGAAAGGGTCACCAGCTCCGTGGTGTCCGTAGATTAGTGCGCTGGTGGCAGAGTGGGGATGTAAAACCATTCCCATCGCACTAGCATCATGATCACCGGGTTGGGCTTGACCTCCACGGAAATGGCGGAAACCTGCGGGGACGAGACGATCCTCACTCATCACTTCACCCCCTGATCCCAGGGTGATTCCTCCGGTTGTTCCACCACCCCGCTGTGAGAAATCCATGGGTGTGTCGTCTCCACCACCACCTCCGTGGGATTTTCTTGCATCCTTCCCAACACTACCACCGCCAGACTGGGTACTGGGGCTATTTGAACTCTTCCCGGAGGAGGCTGAGCCCGAGGATTTCACGGAATCAGAAGTCTTTGTGATAAAAAAAAGCAAGAATTCAAGAAGTAAATGCAGATTTTCTGATTGAGCTACATTAGGTCTTGTAAAAAATAGAAAAAGTACCAAAATTAATACAAAAATAGGGATTTTTTTAAGCCACTTACCAGTTTCCGTGTTTGCTTTTTATGTTTCATTCGCCTGCAAAAAGGAAAATAAGTATGTAAATTGGGATTAAGGTAAATATTTTTCACCGTAGTTAATATAACGATGCATCCATGCTTCTAGGTAGCTATTGGCGTGCACAACAAACCACCCATAAAACTGTGTGCTATTAGTAATGCTTAATTGGGATGAGGGATCTGCACCAGTGAACAATGAGCTGAATGGGAGCCCTACAAAAGAAACAAAAAGTTTTCTCTAGTGTCATGCCAATCACTCCTGAAAAAAATCCCATGGTCGCATGTCACGGATAATTTCCGTGGAAATGGCGCATGAACAAATGCGTGGGTGTCAATTAGTACATCAGAAAATAATAATGATGGGGAAATTCGTCATCAACTCATCATCCTACAATATAATGATGCCATATTCTCATCCGAGCCAACCTCTTCCCATTGCCACTCGATCGTCGTTGGTTTTGGTTTTCTCCGGGAAAAAAGAGAAAGATTGACGTGTTTAGGGTTACATAACGATAAAATCCTCATTATTGCGTTTTGATTGACGTTAAGAATCCCTGATTCTAAAAAAGGGGAAGGGAAAAATAGAAGGAACGAGTAAATCTGATGCAATGAGCTCATGAGCTTTAGCTCCCTCGCCAAAAAAACTTTGAAATTAGATCCCTCAGGACTCACTCTCTCGCAGAGCAAGTTGTGCTCACACGCTGCTGGATAAATATGTTTTTCCGGGGAGAAGGATTGAGACTGAGGATGATCGGATGAAGAGTACAATGAGGGGAGAAGATATCAATCACACGTCACCTTTTATCCCTGTTAATTGCCTGTAATCACCACGGCATCGCTTGGCGTGGCTGGCTTGTGTTTCGTAAGAATGGATGTGGAGAACCCCAACTTTGTTCTCATCATCATTATCTTTTTTTGTGAATGAACACGGCATCGCTTGGCGTGGCTGGCTTGTGTTTCGTAAGAATGGATGTGGAGAACCCCAACTTTGTTCTCATCATCATTATCTTTTTTTATGAATGAGATGAAACTTTATTCCGATTTATTATTCCCGATAAAAGTGATATGAATGATGTGGGTAAGTAAATATAGTACCATCATGTATTGAGCAGTGGTGTGGTGATGGAGGTTCCATAATGGAACAATTCAGTGCCAGTGCCACCATCGTTATATTGTTCTCATGCATTTAAAAATGTTGAACTACAATAACGACGTGGTAGAGACAAGTAAAGTTCGTAAATTGCTTGAGATTGGTGGAAACTCGTTAAGAATTTCAGCCCAAATAACAGTGTGCTATGCAATTTAGCCTCAGTGTTGATGCTTATTAATTTAAAAACGTTGAACTACAATAACGACGTGGTAGAGACAAGTAAAGTTCGTAAATTGCTTGAGATTGGTGGAAACTCGTTAAGAATTTCAGCCCAAATAACAGTGTGCTATGCAATTTAGCCTGTGTTGTTGCTTATTCATTTACGGAAATGTATTAAAGTCGAACCCTTACTAAAGCTGGTAAACTCTGTGGTGCTTGGAGACAAAAATTATGTAATTTTCCAAGAACTTTCTCGCTACGATCACATGAGAATTGATATGGTTTCATTATGGCGTAATAAGAACAACTCTATTTGTTCGTCCCTGATTTCTGAACATTGATGTGAATTAACCTGTTTAATTTCGAAAAGTTGTTTTATTCTTGGACGCATGATAAATTCCGATCTCCCAATTCAACTTCGGATTCGAAATTTTATCACTAGAATAATGTCTATGGAGAAAGTCGCACATTGCCCCAATTACAGATGCTTCATGATGATGACATTGATGACTGTCTCTACGTGTATGGAGCTTTCACTTGGTTGAGAAATTTACATTTGTTCTTTTCTTGTGGTGTGACTCCGTATTCATAGACTTATTTTGTAATCAGATTACTGTGTAATCGAATCAAATGAAAAATATATTTTCAGAGTACTGACCTGCGGCAGCCAAGAAGAATGGGTGAGTAGTCACATCCGGCCTGGGAAAGAACGGATGGAGGAAAGGAGCGTACTGGGGACTCAGTGAGGAACTCGACGTTGTGGATCCAGAGGATGCAGATCCTCCAGCGTTTGCTCCTCCAGTTAACGGATCCACCGTTGCCATTATGACTTCCAAGACCATTACCCCCGGGAGGAGGAGACAGGTGTGGGGAGCAGTCTCCCATGTGGGGGATTCTATTCGGACTTTCAAGTCTCGCCATACGAGATGCAACGGGGACAATGATGTCCTTTCCCAAACTCTGCAAAAGAAAAGGTAAACGGTAAATTCACTTCCAATTTATTTTTCCGCAATCAGGAAATTAACGAGAAATTATGAATTTATTAGTTCAATTTTTTTAAATTGTAAGATTTGATTTTCTCACCTTTGGCTTTTGAAACAGAATGTCGTCGATGAGAAACGAAGAAGCTGAAGCACTATTACCCCCACCATTTTTCCCATTGGAGGGGCTCATCCTCCCCAGAGCCTCCTCCCTGCCGGGGTGTTTTTCTCCCGGAAACTTTAAACTCATGGTGACCTTATCCCTGTGCATCCTTATTATCGTTCCCACTTATCTATCACTAATCACAACAATGAGTACACACGTCCCACCCAATCTCACTCACTCAGGTTCCTCTCTTCTCCTCCTCGTCTTCTCCAGGAGCTTCCGAGCAATGAGCCCTGGGTTGGCCTGGCCTTTCTGGAATAAACACAATTTTCATTTTTCCCCTGTAATTTAAGTGATTTTCAGCTTGAGCTTTTTTTCTCCTCGTTATTGGTCGCATTTTCGTAAAAGGTAAGGAATGTGCAGGGAAGCTTTTAACCAAAGCACTCGCTCTTCTTCCTTCCCCCATATTATATTTTTTTCTCTCTCGCTCAACCTCTTCTTCTCTCCTCAGCTTAAAGTTCATTCATGCATGCGAACCTTCCTCGAACACATAACATTACACGAGGACGACAACCAAACAAAGCAAAGCCAAGCCAAGCCAGATCCAGTCAGTCTCCAGTAGGATCGGATCGGCCCTTGTTTTTTTCCCCTTTTGCACAGTGCACTCCGTACGAAGTGTGTTTTGGATGGCATAATGGGCCGTAATTTCAGGCTCAAAAGGGAGGTCTCCATTTCACAATCTCGATACATTTTCCCATACAGCGAAATTCTCCCGAGAGAATGGAAACGAACCAATCAGGACGGTGGAGCGGCTCCATCCATGTCTTTCCATGCAGGGATGTTTACGTGATCATCCAGCTCGTTTCCAAACCATTCAACGGGATAAACGCGAAGGGAAAACGAGATGGAACGAGCACACACAACGAGTCTCTTCCTGCCTCCTCCATCCGTACACAGCGGAAAATGTAGGTAGGTGGATAGAGGGATCCTGATTTTCTCCAGAATCCTTCCACCAACACCACCACCACGACGACGACGATGACGATCACCACCACCACCAACCAAAGCAATCTCACAGAGAGAGCATTGATGCTGCCACTGCTACTTCTGCTTCTCCTCCGTTGGAAAAAAAAGAGAATATTTTCATGGAGAACATTTCATTCTTGTTCGTTTTCCCGACCCAGTAGGAAAAAAAATATGTTGCTGCTACTTTTCCCTAAAAGCGGAAATGGAAAAGAGTGAATTTGATTTGGAAGGAGTAGTCTCAGCTCAGCCAGTTCGTTTTCATTTGCTTCTATTCTATTTCTAATATTGGGCTCATTAGCGAGTCCATTTGTTGGAGGAGCACAAAAAAGCCTCAATATGGCTCACTTAACTCAATCTTCCTCACAAAAAAATAATATATTGCTGGAGAAGGTAGATATATGGAGAGAGAGAACGAAGTCTGAGGGAAAAATGGAATGAACGTGAACTCTTGCTTCTTGATTGCCTTCATACACATACAGACACACAATTTGTCACCATATTGAGTTGATCATCACATCAGGAATCATGGATAGAGGAGGAGGAGAAAGCCTCCTTGTCACCCTTAATACATTTCTATAGCTGGGAAACGGGAATCGAGCACGGATAGATAGAGAGAAAAAAGCACTCAACCCGAAAAGTTTGTCATCTTCTCCGAGAGTCTTTCTATAACGGTTCTATCATGTTTCATAAATCGGTGACAATTCAAACTGTCAAAATGTTCGTTAAAAATTATCATTAGTAACTGTGAACAACTTGCAATAAATTCGGACAATGATATTAATCAAACACCGTAGCCTACGAATCTACCTGACGAGAGAAACCGCAAATCTCCAAGATTTCGATTTACAAGCGTCAAACTAAATTCAGCACATAGGTTTTCTATTTTGGTACTTATTTCTTTTGATGATCATTTTAACAATCGATTATAATCATGAACCATTATAGGGAGAGTATGGCGAATAACATTTCTCTGAGCAACTTATTACGGTATACACTCCCACCATAAAGGTTTTTCCCTCTCATCTAACTCAATTTTCGTTATTTTTCCCTGGAAAGAGAGAAAATATGATTGAATTTAGTCTGAAAAGTGTTCCGATTTCATACCAACAGCAATGGTGAAGGCGAAAGGGAAAAAAATATTTTAGGGACACAATTGAGAGCAAATTGGTTCCGTAATGAGATGCTTCCCTCGTCTCCTCTCATTCATCATCATATAAGTAAGTAACCTAACCTAAAATCTATCCATCACCCAGCCAAAAAAAATAATACATGTAACTTACTTGTACCATATCGCGCTGTATCCTTTTTCTGGCATTTCTGAAAATCCTTGGGATTATAAAGGGATCCAGCAAATACTAAGTTTTTTTTGAGGGTTCCACTTCACTTTTCACTCGCTCTCACTCCAAAGCTTTAGATCATTTTTCTCCAGAGAGAAGTGGCTTTTTGCTATATATCTCCGTTTTTAAAAGTGAGTTTCCTCCAAAAATTTCCCATATGATTGTCAACATACCCTACCTTTCCGATGATGTTATCGTGGATGATGGATTAAAATGAATTAGCTTTTCGTTGGCTGGTTAACTGTCAAACATTTAAATACTGAAGCTTAATATTTACTTTCATTGAGTGAATTAACTCAAAAAGTTAGAAAATATCAGTTACATTTCCAGAAATGAACTTCCGCAAAGTCAATCGAGTAGATTTTGAAATTTTCAACGGCGCCAAATTCAAATCTACTCAATGTTTGACTTACCTAACAAGGAGTATGTTTTGAAGCTTACGCATGTATGTTTTTGAAATTCGCGGCGTTAGTTCAACTTTGCCTTTTTCGATACGGCGCGGCTGCGCAGTGATGCTTATGCATATATAGGCTCTATATAGCCTTTGCTTCCACTTCAGTCCATTCATTGAACCCAATCAAAGCAGAAATTGAAAGAAAGGCTGCTCCATTCTCCTAATTATCCTATTATTGTACCCATGATAAAGGGACCATTACTCCGCTTTTATTTCAATTTTCCGCCCATTTTTCGAATTTTCCTTTGCTCGTTACGCAGAAAATTATTAGGAAATTGGGGACTCACTCTGAGTTTGACTTCGCCAAGCCAAACTTAAAAGGAATATAACATCATAACTAAATACATCACATCTTCCCATCTTCTCCTCCTCATCACAACAACTCTACTCCTACTCCTCAATCATGGACCATGGAACAAAAAAAAAGATCCGAGTGAAAGGACGCAACGTGCATATCAACTCGATCTTAACTTCATTTTCTACTTTTCGCCCTCTAATCAAGCCTCTTCTCCTTTTCAATTGAAAATAATGTAAGCGGGCTGCCAAGGTCTTTTCTCCTCATCGTTCTCATGCCAATTTTCCCATAAAAACCAGTTTCCCAGTCTCTCAAAAAAAGAATCTTGTGTTCCGTTCCAGCCATCCCTTTTCTGTTGCTTAGGCGCTTTTCCTCCTCTCCCAAGTGAAATGGGTTGATGAGAAGACGCTTTTCAAATTAGGACCACCATTAAAAAACTTTCTTCCTTTTCTGCAAGCCTTGCTTTCGTGAAGAGGATGAGGGAAGATATGGAAAAATTGAAAGTGGAGGAAGAAACAAGAAATCGCATTTTCCCATGATGCTCTTCCCTCATTAACAACTCTTCCCCTGTCTTCAGACTCGGATTTTTTTTTCAAGCGTGGACCGTTCAACTGAAGTGGCATGGGCATGAGAATTAAGATATGAAATTTGATGATGGCTTAGAATCCATCCCATCCCATCCCAGTCCAAAGCAACGCAATCATATCGTGAAAAAAAAGTAATGAGCACAATAATAATTTTTGATGGTCTAAANTCCCCTGTCTTCAGACTCGGATTTTTTTTTCAAGCGTGGACCGTTCAACTGAAGTGGCATGGGCATGAGAATTAAGATATGAAATTTGATGATGGCTTAGAATCCATCCCAGTACAAAGCAACGCAATCATATCGTGAAAAAAAAGTAATGAGCACAATAATAATTTTTGATGAGTCTAAAGCGGCGGGCTGGCTGGCGGTATTAAGTTACTGGTGTATGCCGAGCCACGCACTTACATATATCTTTGACTGGAGATGGTGGAGATTGGACCATGCTTCGGTGGATAAAAGTGAGCAATTCACGATTCAAAACAAACTGGCGAAGTGTAACTCCCTTCGATCCTGTGGATGTGGGGCTATTAGAGGCGAAGAAATGTCAGTCAAATGTCAAAGCAGGAGAAGCTTTATACTGCCTTTATACGAGCTTCCCAGTTCAGTCTTTTGATATTATATAATCTATTTTTTTTGTTCAGCTTACCAAACCACTAGACCAGGAGGAGGATTAGATCAGTGATTACTCCGCTAGATTTGCGCCGTTGTTGTCTCGGGGAACGGAAAAGTGTGCAATTTACGATGTTGATATTTTGTTGATCGAGCTCCGCAAAACTGGATGAATGAATGAATGAATAGGTTGATGATCACTATGATGAGTTGAGTTTGGGCGAGCTTCACAGAGGAAAATGCTAATGGGCCCATTTTTCTCCCGTTTCGTGCTCACAAATCGCTCGCGGTGTTTCTTAAAGGTTATCCAATCTCCCTGAGGATTTCCATCTGATGGCATTATTATGTGGTCGTAAAAAAGTGATCAAATCATGCAAAATGGCCTTGTCTTATATGAATATATAATATATTTGATATAAATCCACAATATAGAGTTTGAGGCTTTGGCTTAAGCATTTGCTCCTCATGTGACATGGCATTTTCGCTGGAATGAGGAATCTCCTTTGCGGTGAGCTATAACTTCCTCTGAGAGGGGAGAAATGGGCCCATTTTGTGGCACATTAGAGTACACCTCACAAATTTGCTCTTTAGTGGTTCAAAATTACGCCTTATTAAAAAAGTTACGAGGACCAACCAGTCTTAACCATGAGGACGAGAGCTGATGACGACGACCCAAATTCCCATTTTATACACTACGGGAGGAACTCAAGCCACTGGATTTTAAGCAAGTCAATGGGGCTTCATCGAAAGGAAAAAAATACTGTTTTCTTGAATGAGTAAACACTTGAGTAGCTGCTATTATTCACTTTATTCCTTACAATAATTTTTGCACATACATAATTTTTATCTCATGTTTAATGGCTCCGAACCGCTTCATAGGGAAGTATGATTTTTTGCTTAACACTTGAGTTCCTTGAAATTTAAAAAAGAGGAAAAACACAGTTTAATCTTGACATTATTTTTTCCTCTTGTCATTTTGGTCGGAACAAATTCAGCTTCCTTTCCGTTTTGTTTTCCCCGAATTGATTAGCAAATTGATATTATTATTTTGGGCAATCGGTATACTTGTAATCTAACCGAAAGGAAAATTAGTAGAGCCATGCTTTGTTCTGGTTTCGCCTGTTTATTGTCAGAATCTTTGGGCAAATTCGCAAGCGGTTTTTGTTGGGGAAATCCATTAGATTCTAAAAATAATCGGATCACAATAAAAACGCTATCAGTATTTATTGAATGTACAGCTTGCAGTGTATTTCAGGACTATAAGATAAATATGCAAACATACCCATTTACTTTACATCGTCTCTTATTTCTTAATAAGGCTGGTCATCGTAAAAGTTTCCGAACATAAAGATAAGCAAATACACTAGAAATGACTATTTTCCAGTTCCAGAGAACTCTCCAGTTTGCATCAATTAATATTCACACTCTCAGTAAAACAAGCATCTCTCTCGGGTAATAAAACTGTTGTTTGATCAAGCAATACTGGGACTGGGGCACACTGGAACAGCCTTTCTAGGATAGTGCAATTTTTTCTGGGGGTCTAGTCCTAAAACCTAACTTCAATTATGACCTTTTGAATTCTCGTCCACTTAATAAGGAAAAAATTGTGAAATAAAATGTATTAGTCCACTTAGTTTCAGGTTATAGGCAAAATTATCATTAGGTTTCCAACACAAAGCCTTCCACCTTTTCGGCGTAGTAGGAAATTAGAGCCCGGAATATAATTTAATCCACATGGCATCATGAGGACTCCTTAGCACTATCCAGAAAAGCCACATTGTAAAACTGGTTTTACCATGAAATCTTAAGTAGCCAAAGACAAACGATCAATCTGCAGATTTATTGCCTCGCAAAACAAACATGATCTTGCCCAGACAAGAGGCAATGCTGAGCAAGTTACGTTAGACTTCAGGTATCAGAGTCAAATTCCTGAATTTCTTAATTATAGTGATTTCGATGATGGATTCTTGTGTACAGGAGTTTTTGTGCACAAGTTCTGTGAACAAGGATTGATCCTCTACTGCGAAAAAGCATTAGAATGGGCAAACATTGCTTTTTATGAAGTGATGGCTTGAACCGAACAAACATGACGAGAAATATAATGCGGAGCAGTTCATACGAGTTTCAACTTGCATTGTAATTTGATGTAAAAAAAATCAGGTTTTTCGGCATTGCATTAAAGCCTTTATAAGTAAATTATGAAAGGACACGCCATGGCTAGACGAGCATTAAATCAAAACACGCATTAGATTAGAGCTGTGACCAAACCTATATGATTAATATTGTTTGTGGACAATTATTTGCGTGAAGAGCCTGCAGGCTCACGTATCAAGAAAAGTATTATTTGGCGAACAATTCCTCGTCTTTTGTTTTTTAACTGTGGTTTCACTTCAGGCGCAGCTTAATCCAACCAATTGTATGAAATTAAGTTGTTTCCACACCAAGAAGTTGGGCAATGCCACCAGCTACATGGTATGCTTACGAAAACTGATGCAAAAGTTGAGAAATGCTCCAGTGTTGAGAGAAATACATTCGTTGAAGATAAACTGTGAAGCCTGTGAAGGTGAAAATATGAGTGTAAAAGTGAATTCCCCGACAGTGCCTGAAACAGGCACAATCAAATAGGTTTTGTTTTTTAGGTAGAATAAATTAGCTAATCCATAAACTTTTCAAGTTAGCATTTGCAAACTCAAACTCTCGTGCCAGGAGGATGGTTAATTCAGTATTAAAGGAGAAGTGTCATTTGACGGCCTTTTTCCTCCTTCAAGTTTTAGTTCTAGTCATTTCAAGCCCAACTAAAGGTGACAGTCGCAGTGTAGCCATTGGACCAAGTCCCATTCTTTTCGAATTACAAAATGTCGCAAATATTTCAGTGAAAGTTGAGCGCATTGTCACGGATCTCTTGTCGTTCCAAAATGGAGTTCGAGTGGATTTCAGATACAATGAAACGGATGAAGGTGACTTTGTCAGTGCACCGGGAATGCCCAAAGTACGTGAATAAAAAAATTTGAATGTCTGCAAAATAATACCCAAGACATTTTTCAATAATATTGAGCCTTTATTCTATTGATTTAACCTTAGGTCATATGAAGGACGACCCTGGGTTTACTACGGAAGCCCCCCAAAATGCTACCTTGTCGGATTCCGCGGCCCCTGATAATATTTATTGAGTCTTTATTCTATTGATTTAACCTTAGGTCATATGAAGGACGACCCTGGGTTTACTACGGAAGCCCCCCAAAATGCTACCTTGTCGGATTCCGCGGCCCCTGCAAATATGGTCGACGAATTTTCGCCGTTGGGAATTCCAAGTATGGAATGTGCAACTGTGATTGCTTTGCAGTGTTGAAAGAGGAGCCCCCAACAAAATCTGAAGAGGCTGTCTCCAACAATGAAGTCCTCATTCTTCCCAGACGGAATTCTCGTTCGAGGGTGGTAGGAAATCGATTACTTAACCATACAAAAATAAAGAGGACGACGAGTTCAAATGAGCCTAAACTATCGGAGGAGAAAGGACGCCCAAGAGAAAGATATCAGTTCTGTTTCAGTGATGCGCTTCACAGATTAGTTGTCTTTGATAATGTACGCCAAGAGTGTAATGCAACCGTTGGGAATTCCAAGTATGGAATGTGCAACTGTGATTGCTTTGCAGTGTTGAAAGAGGAGCCCCCAACAAAATCTGAAGAGGCTGTCTCCAACAATGAAGTCCTCATTCTCCCCAGACGTAATTCTCGTTCGAGGGTGGTAGGAAACCGATTACTTAACCATACAAAAATAAAGAGGACAACGAGTTCAAATGAGCCTAAACTATCGGAGGAGAAAGGACGTCCACGAGAGAGATATCAGTTCTGTTTCAGTGATGCGCTTCACAGATTAGTTGTCTTTGATAATGTACGCCAAGAGTGTAATGCACTTCTTGATCAAGGCCCATGCAAAAAAGGGGAATGGCTTGTGAGGAGCACGGAGAAGGAGAATGGTATCGAATGCGAAAGGAGAAAGTGTCCGGAGTTTGTGGGGTACCCTGAGAAAGATGCTGGAGGAGGATTCACTTATTTCGATTATAGGAAACAGGAATGTGAAACGGTAAGACATGGATTGCAACAAAAGTTACTTGAGAGAAGAGATTAATTGATTCAGGTTTTCATATTTTACCAACAGCAATATTACGGCACTCTACTAGATTCCTTCTTCTCAAACGCCGGAGGGATTACATCAGATCGACAGGGCTATTGCCGGAGGGCTGGAATGAAGTACAGCAACGTTTTGAAAACATGCATACGAGACATTAAAATAAAATACAGTTATGTAATAGGATGATTAGAAAATTTCAAAGTTTTAATTTTAGAAATACAAACCTTTCATTAAAGAATTCTTATAGGAACTACAGTACTACATTTCAAAAATGCCATAACCAACAATAACTCATGATGTTATTGAATACCCAGGCTAACCATTCGATTCTTCATCATAACAGTTTAAAGTTAACATAAGCTTCAAAATTAGATCAGATTCTTTCATCCTGTCCACATCATCAAGTTAACTTCCGTCATAACAAGTGTTAAAGTAATTAAAAGAAAAATTAAAACTAGATAACTATGAATTCAGCATTTGTAAAAAAATACTTAGGACCTTTTCAGCATTAACTTGCATGAAAATAGGTAACAACTTCTCATCATTTTTTAAAGATTACACATTTCTCTGCTAGCAGTAGAGTAAATACTAACAGCACGCAAAATTTCCATTCAAAAGGTAAAGCTTACACTTTAACAACTCCATTCTGGAGGATCTTCACTTCATCCTTGGCATTCTTGTTCTTCTTCATTTGCTCCAGCACGTTCGTGAAGAACTGGTCTAGTCTCAAATCCTCAATTTCCATTTTATCATTGCATACGGGACAAGTTACATTCGGAGACTTGCGATTCAGCTTGTACGATGCATCCAGCATGTTGAGGAAAGTTAGTGCATCAAAGCATTGAACGTGCTTGCATCTGGAGCCACAACACGGACGATCCATCCTTTTCCTCCCGATAGGGCATATAAGGGAGACTTTGATACTCGCATCAGCCTCAATCCCATCTCCACTTCCTTCCTGAATGACGCTTTGAATCTTCCTCAGGGTAATTGCCGGACGAGCAATTTTCATATTCTCGAGCAGGTCAGCCACGCCCACAGGTTTCCATAAAGAGACTCCAACTGCATAAGTTTTCTCCGGGCCAGGAGTTTGCTGCCACGTTATTGTAATCACATTGGTCTTGGTTGGCTCCCAGTGAATGGAATTCGTGATATTGAAGGACGTATCAATGTCGTTTGGCTTCACTTCGTTTTTCACTTTGCAACTCACGG
Source organism: Tyrannoseira gladiata (assembly GCA_027744355.1). Classification (NCBI taxonomy): domain Eukaryota; kingdom Metazoa; phylum Arthropoda; class Collembola; order Entomobryomorpha; family Entomobryidae; genus Tyrannoseira; species Tyrannoseira gladiata. The sequence continues at coordinate 19,812 of JAHZNH010000590.1, forward strand.
GAACGTAATCATTCGACCAATATGGAACTTCGTTGATGTACATTTCCAGCTCATACGGGACAGCGTCTTCATATTCTCTTGAGCTCTTTCCAGGCTTGTCGTCTTCCTTGAGGAGGCAGAAACGAAGATGAACTTGAGCCTTCACGCTGTCATCCACGATCAAGTCACAATTCTTCCTCGAAAGGTTGAACCGAAATTGGTGATACATTATCGCGCCTTCGATCGGTGAAGAATCTGTACAAGTTAAAGCAGATTTTTGCATGTGTCGACCAGAAAAAAACTAAACTTAAATTACAAATGCAGTTATAATACTAACCCATTTTCATGAATGACGTGAGGTCATCAAGATGCTCGAGGAATGGTATCGTCTTCATCTTTACGTCAACAACGTTGGTCACTTCATTCATTCCCTCTAGTTCCGATCCAGATGAATCATCATCGCCAGATTCTTCGTCCGACGAGCTCTCCAATTCTTTAAGTACTTCGCAGTCATCATCCGATTCCGCACCCAAGTCAACGATAGTTACGCGTGGGCGTTGCCTACGAATATGTTCCACTAATCCTTCCTTCTTGACATGAACTTGGTCCATTTTACGCCTTTTATTTGGGATTTCCTCGTCGGAACTGTGATCATTAGTACTGCCCTGGCTAGAGAATTTCCGTTGTCCACTAAAGAAACTTGAGTCCTTTCCAGATGTTCCAGGGTCCGACTTGACATTACTATCCTTGGTTGGTTTTGGAGCCTCTTCGCCTTTGGCGTTGCTGACGTCCTCATCCTCTTCTAAAGTGTACATTGCGACCCATGGATCCCCGCATTCAGTGCTTCTAAATATATCGGTCTTTTTAGGCTTCAGATTCTTCACTGGAGTTTGAGATCCCGATTTCCCGCTGCTGGTACTGGTACTGACTCCGTTTGACCCCAGATTCCTCCCCTTAACGACTTCATCCTCCTCTAAGTTGTACACGGCTACAAAGGGATCAGAATTAGAACCACTGCCACTCACAATATCGTTTATTCGTGGACCCGAAACCGACTTCTTCACTGGAAGTTGAGATCCTGACTTTCCATTGCAGACTTTATTTTGCTCAGGGTTCTTCCCGTTAACCTTAACGACTTCACCTTTAAGTATACATGGCAACGAAAGGATCAGCAGGAGAACCGTCACCCCTAACGATTATTGACGAGAAAAATGAAGCTGACCCAGTTTCTGTGGCGCTGCCTTGACTACCCAACGACTTCTGTTTACCACACACTTCCTTAGCCATCTCCATCTGTTTTCAGAGTTCCAACTGTCTTAAAACACTCGCGATGACAGTAATTTGCTAAACTGTTAAACACACAAATGTGGATTACGAGGATTAAAAGCAAAAAACAGCAACACAATCAACGTAAGGATGGAATGATTAGGATAGGACTAGGAATGAGAAAGACTGACTGACTGACTTCCGAAATTTATCAGCTTGCCAAGCTTCACAGGCAGCAGTAGTAGCGCAGATTAATGAAAATCCCGACCGAATGTATAAATAGCTGGTCGTCGCTCAAGTCACGTGAAATTGTAAATGCTCGTAAGTACTCGTTTGCCAACGAAAGGCATTCTGCTTATCCATTTCATTGAAACAATTTCCATGATTTTGATCAGATTAACGAGAAGAAAAAGAGCAGTTTTTTAGGAATTCCAGATTGGAGTTTGTTTCAATTGGATTCATAAGGGAACACAGATTTCATACTTTTAAATGCAACTCGGTTATCTTAAAAAATGCATTGATTGTGATTATGAATATCCTTAATTGCTCTGGAATTTGGATTGTGATATGCAGATTGGGGAGAGCCAGCTACATCAAAGTCTCGTCACCGTATATGTAGTTTCACTGTCGAATGTTTAGGATGTATATATGGTCTAAGTTTGAAGTTAGTTATTTTCACGTTTTTTCAACAAAATCGAGGTTGCTGATCCAAAATTTGAAGTCACCCGTTGTTCTTGTGACCTCCCCTTGCATCTTGTAAACAAAAATCAGCTGATTATGTACTTCTGCTTATACGGAGCTTCATGAAGCACATTTGTTTGGTCTCAATATATAGAAGATCGACTGAAACTTGAACGTTTTACTTTACTTTCCCGAAGTTAAAGACTTTGACATATTTTTGGGAAGGAAGGAAAAATCATGATTCTCACATTGCCCCGAAAATGATGGAGTAAGTTGACACTGAGCAAAGCCTCTACTATTATTATTGAACGTACTCCCCGATAATGATTGAGATGGAAATTGTAAGTAAACTGATTCCACTTTCATTGGCACGTAAAATGTAACTGTTTTTGTAGGTCGGTACCCCCACGGGGGCGAAGGCGCTCGAGGATGTAACAACAGCGAGGCATCACTGTTGATATTTGTCATGATATTTGTCGAACTTCTCAAAAATATTAAACTTTCCTGCACAAGTAACTTCAAATTATGCTACACACTTGAAATATAGTTTGGAAAGTATTTTACTCGTTATCTGGAAATATTTACTGATATTAATGAAAATAATTTCTCCCTGGATGAAAACAAAAATGACCAGGATTTCAGATTCAGTTTACTTCATAGTTTTAGCATTTTTTTACTTATAGTTGTGAACTAATCTACTCAATCATCATAACTCATGGTGCGATGGGAAATCAGGAAAAAACAAATACATAATATCGTGGATTAAAGTTTCATGGGTTTTAGTTCTGGAAAAGCCGACTGAAATGAAGTGATAAATTATTTAAATCATCCGTCGTCCATCCATCCATCATGCATAGTTAAGTATTTTCTTTAAATATTAACAGGACAATTTATTGTCATTACTAAAGCTCAAAATACATCAACATGGATCTATACTACTCGTCTTCCTGGAGGTCCACAAGGATTCTTCATGTGATCAAAGTACCTGTTCCAAGCATATACTTTTGGTACTACCCAAAGGATAAAAATAATATGTAAATGCAATAAATTGATAAGGTG
>JAHZNH010000591.1:0-11468 GCA_027744355.1 Tyrannoseira gladiata
TATTAAGACTGCTCTGTATGAAATACCTTTTATTATTTTTATCTTATATATATTTTAATGCAATAAGCAACTTTGTAATCCTATGACCGTGTATGATGGCAAAAATGGTCAAATAAATATTATTATATTATATTATATATAATTTTCAAAGTTTGGACCTAATTTATGGTGGCGCAGGCGCAGTTGGCTTTCTTTATTTGAGAAATGGCCGGAGCAAAAACCGATAATTTGATGAAGTTGACGGCCGATAGGAAAAAAACACATCATAGTGATAAGCCATGAAGATGTAGATTTGACAATTTCTGCAACAGTTAACAATTTAGTGATTGAGCGAGTCTTAAAGTGAACCTTTTTGCATCCTTTGCTGAACGTGTCTCCCCGTTGGAATCTTTGAGAAGCCTCCCACTTCAAAAGAAGTTGGTCCACTAAAGCCAGAGAAAAACACAATTTGATTCTTAGCATTTTACAGCATCGTAATTGTACCAGGACTGACGCATAACTCCAAATGATTTTGCAGAAAAACTCGCTAAGAGTAAACATCTACTTCATCGAGAAGAAGCTCTCTAGAGTTTCGAGTGTTTTCGAATCAAGCCCTTGAGAAAAAAATGCTGAAGTGGAAATGGATGCAAATAAATACCTCGGTCTCTTACAAGGCTTTCCATTTTACTGGATTTAATTTCATCAATGAAGCCAAGATCTCTAGAAAAAATGCGTTTTTTTCTATTGTTGCAATGCAGTCCTGCCATACAAATATTTTATGGGAGTTGGGCATGTTCACTTGGGCCGTTACTCTGCTCATAGCCGGGAATTTATGGACTGTTTTGCAGCAATATTGGCTTCCTCTTATTTCATTTCGTTTCGTTTTGTAGCGTGCCGATGCCAATTGATCTCCATCGATTTCCATCATTTGGCGCAGCCAAGAACCAGGAAGAGAGTGTACTTACTGGAAGAGAGTGGCTGAAAAAAAGTTGCTAGTGCCTAGCTAATTGATTGAGGGTAATTTATTTCGGAAGCCTTTTAATTTGGCTGATACAAGGAACTACACAAGTCTAGTATTTTCTTCTCTCTCCGCCTTAAATTGAACAACGTACGCCAGTAGTTCCACGAAAATAATTCAAATACCTACTCATTGTGTGGGAGTAAGTAAGTAGTATACTTACATAGCTTCTTGTTTCTCCAGACCGGATGAAATGTTGCATCATATAACCCTCCCTTCTCAAGAAGCTGCTCCAAACTTTCATGGATGAAAAGGAAGGCGGAAACAAGGGAAAAGAAGTTTTTTTCCTGGTTTGCGAAATATGGACCAGTTTACAAGTTTGCTCCAGTTTTAGTTCCTAATTTCTTGAAAAAAAAAATTCAGGGGAAAATGTAGGTTTTTAAAGGGTTAAGCCCATGTACCATTCCGGATCAAGAAAGAACTCTACTCTGACAAGTCCAACTTGCATCCGGATTCGGAACTGGATCTAGATCCAACATCCAACTCCAAGTCTAATACAACCTTTCTGCTCACATTTGGAAGTAAAAGTGAAACAGGGAAAGTTTTTGCATAATATGCATTATTTAAAACCTGTGCATATCCCGTATTTTCTCCTCTGAAATTTTTTTTTCTTCGTCGGGTCGGGCACTCAAGTCAGGACTGCACAGGGTGCTCTGGTAAAAATTCAGAATTCGGAGAGAAAGAGAATGGGATCTAGATCAGGATTTGGGAGAACTGGAGGGGCTATACACAACAAAAGGTTGAAGCGTGCATATTTAAGTGGGTGAAATGTGGAGATTTTCCCCCAGTTACTTCCCTCAAGAGGAACATATATAATAAATTCATTCACTGCTGCATTAGTAGGTACATCCACGTCAGGCAAGTAGATATGAATGCGAACGCACTAGATTTCTTCTTTATCTCCTCAGGAATTTCGAATAAATTGTAGAAGAAAGGAGTCATGAAAAAACTTCCCGGAAAAAATATTATGCAGATTGGGACCCGTACATAAAGTAATGTGGGCGTTGTAAGTACGACTACTTAGGTACTTACCCTCTTCGGAGAAATGTATGGCCTTTTCTTTATGATTAATTTCACGTCAGCGAACTCGCGAAAGGTTTATGGGTCCACCGCACCACACCACACCACAGCATCCCCATTCTGGCTTGGGCTTGGTCTATAGTAACGCGGGTGGTATCCAAAATAATGCGAATGTCGAGAAGTTCTCTTTTCGCTATCACATCTCTTTAAAAAAGAATGGGTACGTAAATACACAGGATTCAAAAAGTTGGGAAGTTTTTTTCGGGGGATAAGTCCACAACGGGACGAGCTAAAGTGGAGTTGAAGGTGCGTCTTGAAAAGTTTGCCACGCGGGGAGAAACATTAAGACACAAATTACTCGGTTGGAAAATAAATGGAAGGAAGAAGTTTTTTTTTGGGGTTGGATGGGTACGATCTAAACTACGTAACTATCTGCGTATTTTTTTCTCATTTTTTTCAAGTTGATAGAATGTTAATCTTAAAGTTTGGGTGATGGTAAGTGAGTAAGTAGGTATGTCGCAGAATATCTTATTGGTTGTGACATGGCCATGACGTTGAAAATAATGGGAAGTTAGAGAAGGAGCTGGAGCTGGAGTTTTTTTTTTAGATTTCTTAGAGCGTGATTTAAAAATCTGGGAGCGTGTTAGTTAGTTAATGCGAAACTTGGTCTTGGTTCTTGGTCCTGGTGGAAATTATGATGAGAGTCTAAACAAAAGAACGGAATCTTCCCCTTTGGTGGTGCGTTGTCATCCCCATTGTTGGGGAAAGAGTGAGCGACTGAGAATGGGAGATAAGCTCACTAGGCTGGACTGGTTTCTTCCAGAGGCTGAGAAAAAGAAGAAGGAGATGATGATAATAGGTCCTCTACTTCTTCTCTAGTGATCAGCGAATGAATAAAAGGGGGTAAAAAATACACATTTCTAGTTTTTAATTTTGCCGAAAACAAGAAGAGAAAAATATATCTGATAGGGATTGTATTGTGTTGCAGGGATGAATAGAATTCATGCAAGTGTAAAAAAGAATGTTGCTGCTGCTGCTCGAGGAAATACGGCTTCCAATATCGGGAATGGAGTGAAATGAAATGAATGGCGAGGAAAGATTGAAACTACATAAATCACTTCCCCTGTCATTTATACTATCGGGGGAAATATTGATACAGAAAGAAAAAAAAGTTTTGGGAGATTGCTGCAGGCGAGAAAGTTTTTTGTGCTGGAGTGAGTGGAACTGGATACTGGTGTGGTGGTGGTGGTGTTTTTTCCGCATTTTGCAAACATGAGCGAGAGAGCAGCGGGTGCTGATACATATAGTGCATTGATTCCGTGCTCCTTATCGGATCGGCTCATCTGCATATTATGAAACTTTTTAATGGCTCGAGTTTGCAGTCTGGGAAAATTTTCCTGGTTCTCGAGTTATGCATGCAGAAAGTCAAGTCAACGAGAGGAACATGCTAGAAGAGACTATGGAGAAACTTGTAATTAATGACTCCATATTGAAGAGTTGACGGCCGAGGCAGGGTGATGAAAGAAGTGGGTAATTAATTGCTTAATTATTATACAATAGTCTGTAATTGATTAAATTTATGGAGGATCCTAACACTTGATGCTTGCAGAGTTCTAGAGGAGTAGTGATATTAAGTTTACGCAAACGGTATGATAACAGTACGCTGTAGCAATAATAATGACTGTGAAAAGAAAATTGCAATTGAATACTGCATCATAGACTTCATGTTACCAGGAAATGTGGGATGTTGCCGCCAATACTTGTTGGCAGGTATAACACGGAATTTCAGAATTGCAGGAGATGCGATCTCCCCTTGTTGGTGGATTAATGTTGCGTACACTTAAGAACAGGATTGTGCGTTATTTAACTATGCTACTTTTTTCTTCAGAAATCTGCGTGCTCCGATTATGTAATGTCACATCAAATCGCAGTGTTTCACACATTCCAGCGAATAAATTGTATCTGCATTGCCACCACCACCATCATCCAATGCAATGTATCTATCTTCCAATGTGAAGAACAAACTTTGGGGTTGTGAGACGAAGCTCCACATTCACAAAAGATGGAAAACCTCCCAAGAAAACCTCTTTTCCGAAGTGAGCAAGTGCTCCGAACTGTCATCGAAAAGATTGGGGCAACTTTTCATTTCCCTTCCTTCGCACCAGCACCAACTACAAAGATCCTTCCCATGGAAGAGGATTCTATGCATATTCAAGGAATTTTATTTTTTGAACACATTTTTTTCTTTTGGTTCAGTTTGGACTTCAGTTTGGAGAGGTACACAAACTGAAGTACTACTAGTAGCAGTAGTAGTCGTTGCGTGCTTACTTTTCGGAGGTTACAATGATTTTTTTTCTCAAGCCTGGGCCATGCGTCTTAATTCCCTTTGTCAAGTGGGAGGCAGGCGCTACAAAAAGTCGAAAGTTTTGTACCTATTCGAAAAACTCCAGTGTCATCAGCTCCTGGATTCCGTCAGCTCTTCTTTTTTCCTTTATTTTCTAACAAACTAAAATGTATGCATGCATACGTACATGAATCTCCCATTCTAGAAAAAAGAAGTTTGGAGTTCAAACTTCGAAGTAGAAGTATTATTTAGTGCGAGTACGAGGACAAGATGACAAGACGTGGTGCTTGCTGGTACTTTGCCTACGGAAAATTTCCCCTTATTGAGCAGTCCACTTCTGTCTGATTCTGGGGGATGAATACTGAGAGATAGATAGAGATGTTCCCGTTGAAAACATACTTCAGTTATGTGGTCTCGGTTGCTGGTGGCGAGATAAAAACGGAAGGTGTGGACATTACATGGGAGGCTGACAGGAATCAAAATGGGGTATGCTAATGCCCAAGCTATATAGAGTCTTCCCATCAGAGAAAAGAATTATATATTGCTGTAGATCCCCAAACATGAATACGAGGCTGATGATGATGAAGCTGATTCAATCAGATAAGTTCACTTTACATTTCACTTAAGAAATTCTTCATGATTAGACTCCTCATTCATGAAAGGGGTTCTTTTTTGTCAAATTGTCGCGATAAAAGAAGAGAAGTGACCATACCAGCAAACCAGGCAACTTTAGCTTGTTCTTCATGTCACTTCACTGGACAATGTATTTCATTAGGGGACAAGGGAGTGAGAAAAAGAATGACACGGTGGTTTGGTTTGGTTTGATTCTACCTACCTTCATTTCTTGATCGTTTCAAATTCCTACTGATAATTTACACGAATCTAGTAATTTAGGCAGATGTCCATCCACAGGGCCACCTCGTACGAGGGAAACATAGAATTATCCACTACTTCTCACTCAGATTGTTTGATTACCGAGTACGAGCACTGGGGAGAAATCATACAATGTGGAGAAATCACGATGTGATTTGATTTGATTACATAGTCTACATGACTTTTCGCAATGAATTTTACATACATCATTAAGCGCATTCATGAAGGATGGGCCCTCATCATCGTTTACCTGAGCTCAGCTCAATTGAATGATTGAATAATTTGATAAGTCCCATAAAAACTAATGAATTTTACATACATCATTAAGCGCATTCATGAAGGATGGGCCCTCATCATCGTTTACCTGAGCTCAGCTCAATTGAATGATTGAATAATTTGATAAGTCCCATAAAAAATGCCTGAACATTGAACGCTGGGATTGTTGTGTAAATACATAGAAAATTACATGAATTTCAAAAAATTATGTTCCCCAGCCAAAGCGGAATCAAGGTCAGACGAACAGTATACAGTAGCTTGCTCATCGCCCATTAAATACCAAACTCGGATTTGGATATTTACACCTGCCTCCTGCTAGCTCCCATTTGAAATGTGAGAGAGGAGGAGTAAAATCCATGCCTGGCTTTTTTTATTTCCGTAGAGAGCAAACAATCCTCACAGGTGTCTTCGGCTTCGGAGTTGGCCATGAACTTTGTAATGCGATCTTAAGTAGCCAACTTTTCAGGTTCGGTGCCGTTGGTGGTAGTCGCTCGTCATGGATGATGATAATGCTCACTCGCTCGCTCGCATCAGTCAGTCAGTTGTAGTTTTGCAGTGTATTGTACGCATTCCCTGTTTCAAGAAGTGAGGAAGGCCGTAAAAATTGCGAGGGTTTTGCGTTTTGATCACGACGAGAATAAACATTCCTCATGCTTATTTCTCCTCAGTCAGTGAGTTGTCAAGTTCTGTAAAGTTTATTTTCCTATTTTACACGAGAAAGAATGGAGTCACAATCTCTATTCATCTCAAACAAATAGAAAACATTGGCTTGAAAGGAACATCAGAAGAGTGTGAGCAAATATCCGTCGGTGAATGAATGGATAGAAATATTTTTGAGGAATGAGTAGAAAAAATATTTTTTCTCGGTTTAAATTGATCACGATGAGAAGCATTCCCAGAGAAGTGAAGTATTTGCTCAGGAGCAAGGGATAAAGGAGAAGGACACGAATGATGAAATGAATTTTGAATTTCTCAAAAGTACCAATGCAATGGGTCGGTAAGTATTTCAAGGAGGAAAAACATGGGCATTTTACAACCCATCCTAATTCGAATCTCACCGCCGCCTGAAACTCTTGAAAATGGGGGAAAAGCCAATGCTAAAGCTTGAGTGTGAGAGAGGCGATGATCATCTAGATACATAGTTGCTTACTCTACAAGAAAGCTATTTTTAAAGGTAACGGTGAGCGTGACATTTTTATTTCTCGCTGAAGAATTGAAAGAAAAAAACCAATCTTTCTACAGTACCTATTCAATAATGGGCAGAGTGGAGCCTATAAACTTGAGATTGAGCTAGGATTTTATATGGGGACATATGCATGTATTCTCTCCTTCTTCTCCTGTGCCATTGTCATTGTCACATCTCGAGACACGGGGAATAAAAGTATGGATAGAAGAGTTTTAATAATTTTCTTCCTCGCATCTCGTCGCATATCTCACGCACTAAATAATGTAGTAGAGGAGGATTCAGTTCCCTTTTCAGCTTTTCAAATCCTTCCTTAGCAAAGTCCCCACGTTTGAGCTGAGCATTCCGAGTTCTCTCAAGTTGGAGGCGGGTTCTGTTCTCAAAAACTGCTAAATATGTTATTCACTTGTCATCCGAAACAATACCTTTATCTCCGGTGGAGTGATTTTATCACGCGTTAGTCAGATTTTTGAAAATTGTTCTCCCCTTTCAGTTTGGAGGAGGAGGGGGTGAAAACCATGAGAAAAAATAAATACCTTGAATTTCAAAGTTTGAAATCAGAGAGCACAAATAATGAATTCTGATTATTATTTAACTCGATCCAGATCTGGAATGTGGAGGCTAGAAAAATCCCCGAGATGGATTTGATGCGATTTTCTGGATTTTGCAGGGTCGCGCTAATAGAACATACAGATAGATAGAATAATTGTTCTGTTCTCACTGCACGTTACAATTAAAAGATTCGAAGTATTAAGGGTGTGTATTGAAAGATGTAACACATCCAGATAATGTTTCACTGTCGCAATTAAAGGGCTAGTTAACTCTGGTAAGCGAGATGATGATGACAAATTGACTCATCCACTTCCCAGCACTGGATTCCTTAATTGAAGGGAGCATTCCATTCCACTCCATTCTCTCTCGTCTTTAAAAATAAGCATCTATTTTCCATCGAAGGAAACAATGACGATGACAAGACACGACTGATTTAAAAAGCTGAGGCTTGCTCGACTTTGAATAGTTTGAAAGTGTCGTCCCATTCTATTTATTATGATTAAGGAGAGATTGACAATGGGAATGAGTGTCTCATTGTAAACTGCAGAGGGGAGATGACTTTGCATTCGGGAAAGAATCTATTTCCCTCCGCTTAAATACTTTTTTCCTCGGCCCTTTCTAGTTCATCCAAGCGGAGGGATGAGTAAGTGAGTGAGTACGTGAGCGTTGACAAACACACACACTCGGCCTGAATTGAGAGAAACTTAAGCCGAGGAACATATTTTAAGTGGGAATGAATTACATGGGGCTTAGCGGGAGGGAGCCTCCCATTTCTGGCGTTTTTTTGTATGCTTTTTATAATTTGGCAAAGAATGAAATCGTACTTAACATGGGAATACAAGGGAGGAAAAGGGATAAATTAAGCGTGGACCTATAATGATGATGGTATGCAACCAAGCGTTTTATTGTCATTATGAGGACGAGTGTCAGCAAAGAAGTCGCCTCTCCCCAACCAGCCATTTTCATATAGTGAAGAGATGAGACCACGAAGAGGAGGGAGGCTACGTGCTAGAACGAATTCACAAAGACCGTGCATGTATGAACCATGGAGTGGAGGAGTTGTGGGTTGCCAAGTGAGAGATCCCAGGATGAGACACGGGAACGATGATCACAAGGCTAGTGGAGGAGTTGTGGGTTGAAAAATGGAGATGAAAAGAAAAAAAGAGAAAGAAGAGGTGTCCAAGTGAGAGATCCCAGGATGAGACACGGGAACGATGATCACAAGCCTGATGATGATGATGATGATGTTGTGCCCATGTACAATATTCAAACTTCTTTCTTTTTATCACCCCCACTCTCTGTAATACTTCTCTGGGGGAAAAGGCCCATCAACGAGGATGACAACACATCACACACCCGCTAAACATGTATCTGTGTAGTGGTGATATGGAGTGATGCGACTTGGTGGAGTAAGGTCCCTTTTTGGAAATATAGAGCGCAACATGATGATGATCATCATCATCATCAAAATACATTTATACTCCTTTGCTCAACTTACCTACGCATAAATTTGCGTGCCATGCCTCACAAATATGCAGTGAGGGACCACTTCATAATTAGTGTTTCATTTTCGCAAAAAAACTTGAGCCACACCAACCCCACTTCATCATGCAAATAATGTTGGTCTTGTTATTCTGGTCTCACTGGTTGATCTCCTTTTATGCCCAAATGGGAGAATGACATGTACATCGTAATGCTTTTAAAGTGAGGGCTATCACGACATCCAGAATTATTCACACCTAAAATAGTGCGTCCTCGCGTAGTCAGTTTGATGAAGCTCCACCTGAAAGTCCTGAAGAGTTGCATTAGACTGATGAAATGAAACAAGCAAGGTTGATGTTGATGCAAAAATTCTTTTTCAGGTTACTAGTGCACTATGAGGACATTTTGAAATTTCACAATTAAAACTAAGCAGACAAGTTAAGGCAGGATAAAAGTTGGTTTTGAGAATGCAGGAATTTCGAAATTAAGCATTTTATGCGTCAAACGCTTCCCTAATAGGAAAGTTGTGCGTAACTTTGAAACAAGGTAGAATGGCTTGGATTAATAGGGCTGTGTTCTATGCACGTTAGGTAGTTAAGAAGGAGTGAAATGAAAAGACTTTTTTTAAAGTTAAAGTCCTTGTTCCATCCTTTCTTCTCAATCTGATCTTTTCCTGCCAGTCATGTCCCTATCTCGTCGTGGTCACGTTGGCCCAGCGAAGCTAACAAAATGAAAAGGAGAGAGAAAAAAAACTTTATCGCATCGTGCTTCAAGTTCACTGTTTCAGCTCTGTTGTTGGAGTTGCGTTTATTGTCTGAAATAAAATGCGTTGACATCTTGAAATATATGGTCCAGATTCTTTTGGGGAGATACGGACCCACACACTCCGTTTTATTTACATTAGCTCTGGCTTTTTACAATTATTGCATAAGAAAATATGATTTGTGGTGATGTTAAAGTCGAGATAAAAGATGAAATATGGAATGATAAAAAACAGGAATGGCTTTTGTGTAGTGTAGTTGATGTAGTCACTTGAGATGAGGGGACGAGCACCTACGAATAAGAAATGAAGATTATCTGTTGCAAAAAGCTCATTATTTTCTCGTAATGTACGAAACGAACCAACAAACAACAGCAAAACAACCAACCAACATCCACATCATCATTTAGAAGAATGGCCACCTTCACCGCCAAATACAGTAATGTTGTTCCGCTACCTGACTCCGGTGTTGGCTCTTACTGTAGCAGATTGGATTGGAAGTTTGTTGAGTTTGATAATATTTTAAAAGAGGTCTCGTTTTTCTCCCGAAAATCGCTCCTTGTTGCTGATGTTTTATTCGCTTTGTTAAACGACGAGGGAAAATTATTTAACACTGCGCCCGTTTTGAAAGTACGTAGATGTTGAGAGTTGAGTAGAGTAGGAGTTGATTTGCCACACAGAAACTCGATTCTGATTCGGATGAAGTTGTGGGGAGATATTTTTTGCAAATTCAATTAAGACTTGAATGTTCACTTCCCCGTGCCGAGAAGTAGATAGTCAACAAAATGAGGTGAACTGTGGATGCGGTGGCAATTGTTGCATCAAATTAGTTCAGTGGGCTTCGACTTTGAGAAACTCGTAATTGAGTTTTGAGAAATGGAAGACCGACACGACATAAAAAAACAAGCATTAATGATGACGATGGCTACCGAAGAGAAAAGAAACACTTGAACAATATTTTCTCAAAAGAAATGACATAACGGGCCAGACTAAAATGACAAAAAAAGAAAACCAGTATGTATTTTTGGGACGCGGGAGGCGTCAATGAAAAAGGAATTGTGGGGGTAAGATGATTTTGATTGCCTTTACTTTATTTCGTGCTGGGACTGGTGCATTATCATTTCAGTGGACACAGTGACACAGAAATGAAGATTGCATTTTGTCACTTCACTTCAATCAGGAGACTTCCGAGTGCATTATAATTCCTGTAATTACTCCTCAATTCAAGTGTAATCTGAGGGGGGAGGAGGAGGGGTAGTCCTCCATTAGTCCTCATTTGCTGGCGGAAATTTCACCGCGGATTAAATGAAATGATTGAGTGAGTGAGTGAGAGCGCCTCTGAATTACACTGGGTTGAAAAGGATTGAGGATTAAGTTTTGCGCGGTGCGGTTATAATTAATGGAAATGGTGGGGGTATAATGATGATGATGATGACAGCACCCAATTTTCCCCATTCACTCAGACAGTCAGTAGACGAGGATATTTTCGCGTAGTTCATCCATGAACCAAGTACTAAAAGAGGAGAAAACCAGAACCAGGTTTGTAGGATTTCAGAATGAGGAGTAAATAGGAACGGAACGGAACTCACCGTCACATGCAATGCAATAAACTCTGCACGAAATGAAACGACGGAATGGGATTAACTTGTGAGTAGGCATCTAAGAATCTTTTTCCGTGCCTACGTAAATACACAAGGAAGGAGAAAAAACTACGAATAGTATTTTACTGGGTTATGCGGTGATTACGGGAGTAGTTTATTCGCACAACAGAAGAAAACCTCACTAATCATGATGATCCTGATGATGATCATGACAATTTTGCGGGTTTGTTTACGAAATGCTCACGAACGATTCCAATATAAATTACTGAGCTGATGTGAAATGGGATGAATGTACTGAGGAATGAATGCATTTTTCACCGGCTACTATAAAATGCTAATGCGGGAGAAGCACGCATCTCGAGTGTGCGGTTTCTTCCCTT
>JAHZNH010000592.1:0-11083 GCA_027744355.1 Tyrannoseira gladiata
AGCGGGAGCAGTAATAATAACAATGATAACTGGGGAGTTTATCACGTTGCTATGGTTATGCTGGATGGACTGAGAGGTAAGAGTATCCAGAGAGATGAACTTGGTTGACGAAGAGTTTGAGGAAGAGTATCCAGATCCAGAGTGGCAAGAAATTACCGTCTTGCTTGAGTTGGGCGGCCTTATTCGTTTCTGCAAATGTTTTGATATTGAAACCTATTGTAGGTCTTTCTTTGCGCCTCTATTCTAGATTCCTGATTCTAAGATAAGGAAATTGTAAATCGCTGGAAAGTTTGATTGAGTTCCGAGTGTCTCCAGTACAATAAGGAGCTGGAATTGTCCACTTGATTTGAGTTGGGCGTCCTTCATCATTTCTATGGAGATGTGCGTATTTAAAAAACGTAGTACATTTGAGTGTGCAATGGGTAGAAAAAGCAATGAGAAATGTGATTCCAGGTCTTCAGTCCAAGTACACAGCGATTCTCATTGAGTTGCATCATTCCAGATTTTAATCAGAAATCAAGTATTAATGGAGGTTTTCAATGTATTCACTTCATGACTGCGTTTGTTTGGCCAAGGGAGAACTTGGAATAAAACACATTCCCCCACAAAAACCCTTTTTGGTGAGTGCGGTTGCCAAAAGTCTGGAAAGTCTACGGGTTGATGTTGTTGCCCAAGACGTTGTTTTCTCCTCCTCATGAAACGCTAATGCCCCCATAAAGCCAAGCCAAGCCAAATATTCCACTCCCTTACGAGATCTTGCGTTCATTCCAGCATATCTTTTACTGGACACGTTCTTCCTGATCATCATGAAACAAGCCATTTCCATATTTACACAACATCAACTACTTAACTAGCCAGTACAGATTCTGGAGATTACCCCTTTCCCCCGAAAATGCTTCCCCATTCGAGAGCGAGAGATGCATTAGTAATCAGAATTTCAGATTCAGTCTATGGAAACTGGAAAGCCGTCTCCAGGAAAGTTAAAGTAAAATGTTGGCTAGAACTCGAGTCATTCCTCAGGATCGACAGGTTTTAGTGGGTCCATAAACTCCTTCCGAATCGCAATCCTTTTAAGTATTCAATCAAGCTTGGAGACTTTTCCTCAAGCAGTTCCTAAATCGCCATTAAAGTTTCTCCCCACACCATCCTCACTCTCTATAGATTCCAGTGTTCCAGAGCCCTCGCATTCCTCTCTTTTAATTCATTGATGGTGATGGTGGTGATGCACCTTGGCATAATAAATTGAATTGGAAGGCGTGTGCGGTGCGGTGTGGTGGGTTCCGCTATCTTTGCGACTCGTTAGCCCGTGAAACACTCCTGGAGAATCGTCTTTCACTCGATCCAGTCACTCTTCTTCCTCTTTCATCAAAGTCTTTAGAGAGGTTTCGGGTGGCTCAGGCAAAGACGAGGATAAAAGCCTCCTCCACTCTCCCTCCTAATAAATCACTCAAGAAGACATGCAAGACAAAAAGACTTCTTCAGCATCCACCATTCTCCAGCAGCTCCAGCTTCATCCGATCGGGTTTCATTCACCGGAATCATCATCATCAAAGAAAAGTCTCTAGCTCTCACCATTATTAATTTGTTCCCGTTCTTGTTCCCCCATCATCATCATCATGGCGCACCTTGTAGTCAGTCAGATTATTATTATTATTGGGGCGCATCACAAGAAGCACACCACCACCGTCAATATTAATAAATATCTTGTTCTCCAGCTCCAGTCAGGATGTCGCGTTGACGGAAGGACTCTCTTTCCTTCCTTCCTCTCCAGAAGAAGAAATTACTGGAACGTGCGGTGATGACGATGTTGATGTTGTAGATGCTGCTGGAGAAAATCCAGAAACACCGACGACGACGACGACGGTGGTGGTGGTGGTGAGGGTGGATGGTGGAAAATCTCTTTTCCCCCGCGAAAATTATTATTAATTTTAACAGCATGTCACCGTTCTTGTTCCCCCATCATCATCATCATGGTGCACCTTGTAGTCAGTCAGATTATTATTATTATTGGGGCGCATCAGAAGAAGCACACTACCACCGTCAATATTAATAAATATCTTGTTCTCCAGCTCCAGCCAGGATGTCGCGTTGACGGAAGGACTCTCTTTCCTTCCTTCCTCTCCAGAAGAAGAAATTACTGGAACGTGCGGTGATGATGACGATGTTGATGTTGTAGATGCTGCTGGAGAAAATCCAGAGAAAGAAGTAGAGTTGGAGAGCTGGAGAAAATCCTGGTGGAATGCACGCAACATATTAATTTCCTTGTAAGCCCATATATTAAGTAATGACAGGGAAATCCTGGAAAACCACCAGAACCACCACTGCCACTACCACCACCACCGTCAGTAGAACGGAAATCCAGAAAGGAGATTATAATTTCCCCGTGCTCCAGCTCAAGCCAGGCATCTTCCTCGGGAGAAAAGGATTTTAGGAGAAGTCGAACCGAATGCAAATCAAACCTCCATAAATACTGGCTCCTGGACGGAACGAGATTCCCTAATGATTTATATTGTTTGCTGGAGGAAAGAGTGGCTGGACAGTTAGTTCTCTGCTGACTTGTCTGAAGCAATTAATCAAGGGGCTTCTTTATCTACGGATGCCACAGGAAATAATCCCGGGGTGAGCTATAGGGAGCACCCAGTACCCAGTCGTGCTCTTGTTCCAGTTGAAGATTTCTCCGCTGGAAGCTCCTTGAAAGAAAAACCAACCCAAACCAAGCCACTGCTTTTCCTTTTTCCATTTGTTTTCTCCAGCCAAACCAACTCGAGTGAGAAACACCGACGACGACGACGACGGTGGTGGTGGTGGTGAGGGTGGATGGTGGAAAATCTCTTTTCCCCCGCGAAAATTATTATTAATTTTAACAGCATGTCAAACGGATTTGTCCCGCGTACCTAAATCCATTTACCCGGGATTGTAATTGGCACTGGCTGACTAATTTCCCGTGACTAATATTCCCTGCCATTGTTCCCACTTCCTCCCAAGATACACGAAAACCGCAGAGCAGTGTAATGCTTTTGAAGAGGAAGACTGGAGCTGGAAGAATCCGACTTGCTTTGCTTTGGGCTCTGGATAAATATATTTCGTATGCTGGATCAATGATTTGATCATCTTTAGATTTGATGGTGGTGGCATACGAATGACTCGAATGATGGCAAAAAGCTTTATCCATTCCAATATTTGATTTGAAAGTAAGTACTTTCCACTCGAATGACTTGCTTGACTCGAATCGGTCATTAGTCGTAGTCAGCTGGTCCACCTAACTACAATTTAAACATGTATCTTTCTCGAGTTCGAATTCGAATGGCGCGCCTTTTTTGAATCCCAGGCAAGAAGTTTGGTTATACTGGCTACGCGAGATGCGAATGATTTTTAATGGCGAGAGTGCAATCAACCCGAAACTCAAGCGAGATTTGAATGTTTTCCTTAATTATGCATTTTAGAGGGTATCACGCAGTATTCCCTAAAGCTTTTTGCTTCATGGTATATACCACTCTCAATTTATTGTTATAAATGCAATCTACCTAAATAATATAATTACCTTAAAACTATAATGACAGGTAAAAACATTGTATTTGAAAGGTAATGCAGCATTAAGAATTCTCTTTATTTACGCTTGGAAGCATCAGCGAAGGTGGCAAAGAAAGAAGGAAAAAATGCGGTACAAAGTAAAACAGTCTGTCTGTCAGACTGGGCAACGCCGCAATCCAATTCGTATTGACTTTTCCAATTTCCTGAGAATCAGCAATGTTGACAACACTATCATCTTGAAATGCATTCACTTTGCTTACATTTCTGCTTTCCTTGAGATTAGAGGTTTCTTCATGTGTTCGTGTGCTTATCGGATCGAGTCAGTCCTGTTGGGACATGTTCAGATCTTTTGTTTTGATTGTTGTTCACAGTAAATGGGAAAATTGGAAAATGGTGGTGAATCAGAGTGATAAAGTGGGGATGATTATACCAGAATCAGGATTAGCGCGTGCGCATTACGATTTTCTTGGGCACTTGTGTTTACATCAGTCAAGGTCCGTGGCAGGTGCACTATTACTTTATACCGTGATTACAATTAAGGTTTAATAAGTCATTTAATCGTGTGCCAGCTGACCGATCAGGTCGATGGAGAATTAGTTCGATTAATTCACTGGAATAATTTTAAAGTTTCTGGAGTCATAAACTTTTGACGGTTTTGTTTCGTTCGTGTGATTAAAAAATCAATTTTCTTTATGATCGTTATATTTTCCTTCATAATATTAAGCATTTAGTTAACACAATTAATTTATTAAGTTGTAATCATTGTTTGACTGTCGACCCAGGTGAGAGATGAGTTCCGGTGCCGCTGTGGACAATCAAGATGACCACCACCGTTCTCGACGCCCCCGAGAATCCGCAGCATCAGTGCATGAAGAGGATACAGACGTTGAGGAACAGGAGGAAGATGACGACAAAGAAACACCCCCATTGCCAGATGAGCGATCTGCCTGCTCCAAGAATCGTGGGAGGAGATGGCGGAACCGCGTGGAGCAGTTCGCCGACGGTGACGAGGAGGAGATTCAGAAACTCGACGAGGGGATCAAGGACATTGTCGGGGATGTGATCAAGTGCGCTACTAAAGTCATCCCGGATTTACCCACAGGTTTGTTATTAAAAGTAAATCTAAACAATACTTTAATTATTTTTTGCCGTTCATGTCAAATAATTTGAAATGTATCTAAACTTCAAGGAGGGGATAGGGAGAAGGCGGCTAAGAAGTTTCACGACACGGTTAAGACTCTGGCCGAGTTGCAGGTCCAATTCAACGGGATGCCTGGAATCGTCAATCAGGCTTTCCTCGACGAGGGTCTTGATGAGTCCCTCCATCGCCTATCAGACGAACAGTTCCACAAAAGGCTTGACAAGTTCGCTGAGGTTAACACTCATATTAATTGACATTAATTTTTGTTTCAATCCTATTAAAAATATCCTAAAAGTCTAATTGTTGTTTTTTAAGTTTAGAAGGCGGAGAAAGAAGTGGCCACATTCTTCAAGGACCCAGTACCACCTACCAAGTTGCGCGCGAACAAGTACTACAAGGATGCCGTGCAGATCTTGAACGAGCTCAAGAAGGGTCAGTGAAAGAACAGTCAAGAACTGTGAAAATTATGTGACAAAAATTAGTCTCGGATCTCTATTTCAATCAAATAATTAAAATGTATCCTTATGTTCAGATCTGCCCAAGCCACCATCACCTTCTCCAAGTGCTCCTGCGACGCAGTCTGCCCGCGCACCACCTCCAAATTCCGAAGGTCTCGAGGCTCTGACAGAGTACATTCCCACGAGGGACCCAATCACCAAACGGCTGCTCAGGGACATCCGTGTCAATTCCCGGTGTGGCCACGTTTACGAGTACGAGTCCATCATGGGAATGATCATCGCCACCAGAGGAAAGCGGATCAGGTGAGGGCATAATTCAATTCAATTAGGAATTACAATTTTATTCATGGTTTGGATATTAATTCAGTTTAATAATTTCATATTCAAGGTGTCCCTATAGCGGGTGCAACAACAATGCGGTGACGATGCAGGACCTCTTAGAGGATGAGGACATGGCAGAACGCATTGCCGAAAAGATCCGCGAAGATGGACTACATTAACAAGGGACCTGGAAATATAAGCCGTGCCTTGGATTGGGGGAATCTCCAGTTGTCGAATAATTTTAAGTACAATCGAGTTGTAATTGTGATTAATGTACTTAATAATCTTATCGTCCACTCATTTTTTTGTAATAATTAGTGGGGACCATGAACGAATTAAACCAACCTAAATGTTTCAAGAGCAAAATTCCCGTTTTACTGTGTAGCCCGTCCTTCGCCATCTAACTGGAGACATGAAACATTGTAAACATGAAATAGAGGCTGTGTTATCTTTTAGCTAGTTCCCTGTTCCCTTCACACGCGGCCACCTCACATTACTACTCACTCCAGCGGACTTTGTTCAACTCGATTGTATTCAGGCTTCCCTTCCCCTTCCCTGTTTTCATGCTCTTCTTCCTCTACAAAATCCCGACTGAACAAAGACGAACTCTTTATTTTTCCCTACTTTCGCCATCTAGGGTTGTCCTGGCCAGGTTTTAACAATCCCACTGGTTAAAAATTCCCGTTCCCTCTCCTACGTGGCTATCAATCCTTCACCAGTCTTTGTTCCCATCTGAAAAGCCTCTTTCCTCCTCATCCACATTCCTTCTTTTTTATGCCTCTCTGAAAGAGAAGAACTCTCTCGCATCAGTCAGGAGCAACACCTGCATGTCGACATTCCATTTTGAGACTTTTCGTGCCTAATTATCATGACGCTTATTTTCGGTGCATAATGGATTATTAATACGGAACACACGACTTTTTTTCCTCAAATAATCCCTTCACTTCTTTAGTGGGATAATCGTCCACGAACGAACATCAACAGAGATCGTCATCATCAAGATGCACCTACCATCCATTTAAGCACCGTGCTATATGGCGGGCACTTCCGCTCAGGAATTCATTCCTTCATTTATTGACGCACGAATGAGCGCGTGATGCATTTCTACGGAATTAGCTAGCTAGCTGGCTGCATTTAGGAAACTATTCTGCTGATCATATCTTCTCCTCTAGTGAGTGACCGAGTTTACTCTCCGTGGGCAAGTGGGACACATCATGGAATTCCATCTCCATTCTCCGTGATTTATTGTGTGCGTATCACCATCGAGTATCTCTCCACTACGTGTGAATTTAGACACTCACCTGCAACCCTGGAGGAATCTCTGGAGAAAATATGAGGTATTTGTTTTCGTCAGGAAAGTGAGAACGACTTCTTCAAACAAAGAGCGAGCGAAACCCACGCCACCGATACTGGATTGGATTGGATGGAGTCGTCATTCATACTCCATCTCATTTTATGCGCGAGCATGGACGAACCTGTGAACGGCTTTAACGATCTCGTTCTACGTGATCATCTAACTCATGAAAGATCATCAGATCATTTGCACTCAGGTCCTTGGGAATTAATATAAGTAATCATGGTGCTCCTTCTCTGGATTCTTGTTTTTCTCATGAATGGATCACCTCAGCTCAACTCAGAGTAATCATGAATCATGATTGCAAAACACCTTTTTGTTTCAGCGGAATTATCCCGTTGAAAGCGAGCTAGCTTCTATTCTTTCCCATTTTCTTGTGGGGTTTTTGCGGTTTTCCGTTTTAAACTGTTGAGGATCATGTGAAACACCGAAAATTTCTTCTTTGAGGTGGCATTCACGAGTAAACCGATATCATACCATTCTCAGTGCTTTAATGCTCAACGAGGGGAAAAGGAGACTGACGCTCGCTCCCCCTCACAATTCTTCAAGAAGCCGTGTAATAAAGTAACACTAGACCGTTACTTCCTGTTCACACAGAGAGTCGAGTGAACGATATGGATCCTTCTGAGACGTACGTATTGTACGTGCATGCTTCTTTTTTTGGAAGCAACGAACCCTTCCAAAAAACTAAGCATTTACGCTTTGGTCTCAATTATGATTATGCAAAATCACTCCGATCCGTCCGAGCTCTAGGCACAGGCTCGGTCCTCCTCCGTTCCCACGATGCGATGCTCACTCACTCACTCAATGAGTGAACGTGATTATTGCCTGAAAGTCTTTTGTTGGGACACGCTCCACCACTCGACACTTCTCCTTCGAAGGAGAGTCGGGAGGAAGCTTCAACCAATCATAATAACCTGAGTTGATAAAATAAAACTCACTCACTTAGCTTCTCATTTTTTAGAACTCGGATTCATTTCCACGTGAAAATGGATCTGGCTCATGAAATGAATGTTTCCGGTACAGATTTCAAGAATGAATTAAGTGAAAGACCTCCTCCAAATAAAGTAAGTTGTAGCATAATCTAATCTGCACCCTTGATCTCTGCTATTTCCGGGCACTCCACTAAATCCATCCATCATCCGCGCAATTTCCCGTGCAGTACGTGTGCCAGAGTGGATGAGTGTCGTGGAGTGGCGTGGCATGATGCCACCTACGAGGACCTGATCCGATCTGATCCCCTCATCCTGAACTTGGCTTGGTAACGGGACGCGGTGGCCAATGAATCCCCGTACCTACCTGACCTCTCTCTCTCTCAGAATTTTTATTCATGAAAATAAAACTCATTCCCCTGATCCCTTTCTCAAGTCGTAAAAGGTTCCTTGAGTCAATATCAGTCCCGTTTTACTTTTTTTTCAGGTTCCCCAACCTAACCAAACCAATGAACACCCACAGCATCACCATCCTCAGAGATTGACACTCGAGCAGTGAAAAGCGAACGGGACCGAGTGCGACTTTACAAATATGCAACTCGTGCTCCACAACGACTAAATGCAATCCAATCGCTCGTAAATCAAAACCCTTATAGCATCCCGTGTTAAAGTTTTATTGGGTTTAATAAATCTTATCCAAACACCAGCGATTCCGATTGCACAACGAGCGATATAAAAATGTGCCACCCAAAGCAGCATTGTTGGATTTCAATCGCATTGTTTCTTTTTCATTCAGGAAAAAAGGGATCTTTGGCTTTGGTCTGGGTGATATTTTTATGACTTGGGTTACTCCTGCACCAGACTCTCCGACCCTTCCGAAGTAATAGCTCCAAAGTTTTTTCTTCTCCTCCCGAGGAGGTTTATTACGTAAAAATGAAGGGACTTGGCGTGGCCTGACTGACTGACCCTCACCTTAATTTTTCAATGAGATTCCGAATGAAAATGCATGAAGTCACCTCCCACGGGTAAGAGTTACGAGGAGGCTGGATCACAGGATCTTCCCCAAAAAAATGAATAGGATGCACATTGAAAAATCCTCTCCTCTTTATATATTTTCTTGGGAGATATTGTAATTTTTCCCGAGGAATCCAATTAAGCCTCGAAGCCACTGCGCAATAAACTTCTGTGTATCTAGGAATACGACTCTCTGGTTCTGGTTCCACATGTTTTCGCCCATGATCCATTCATATCAGAATCAGAGATGTTTTTCTAACGAGAATTGTGTTCTGGGCGGTAATGTACTAAAACTGCAACCACGAGTGGGTGGCTCTCTTCCGCATTTTCACCAGACTTATTTACGATCCCAATCTTTTTATGATCATTTCGATCCTCTTATTTACGAACACGACAATTTTACAAAAACTACGTAAGTGAGTGGCTGACTGACATGATGCCAAACCCTGTCGTGGAGCGTGTCCGTATCCAAATCCAGATTTTCATCAAATCTAGGAGAATCGACTCGAATTGGGATTTTTAAGCCAGGCCAACTCGTATTCGGTCCAAATGCAGCGTGGCCACATTAAAACAAATATACACTTCCCTTCTGAATCCGTATCGAACTGAAATTAAGTGCTTTATGCATTTCCTTGTAAAAGATTTTTTAAAAATGCTTCTAATTTCCCGTAAGAGAAAGTACTTTTTTCAGAGAGCAACCAAACTATTCCCCTTCTTATCTCGTTTTTTACTGCTTCATTTAGTTCATAACGACGCATTTTACTGCCGAGCGCTATCAGCTGACAAGATTATTGCAATGAGCAAGCGAGTCGTCGTTTTGTTTTGTTTTCTTGTTCCAACCACAGAGATTTTAGTGCGCATGCGCATTCCCACAATCCACTCTGCTTATCCGATCGTCATTTTCAAGTACAATGCACTGAATCCATCCTAATAATAACCCCATTAAAAAATATATTTTGCTACTAGCTTCCTCTTATCAAATTAAAATGCCAGAGTGTCAAAAAATGAATTGTTTACTTTGGACTGAGACACAGAAAAACAGATAAGAGTTTGAAAGGTCATAAAATCACGGCAGAAGCTAAAGTCTTGAAGTTCTTGAGTACATTTTTTTTTCTTTCGTGTCGTGTGGATATTAGTACTTGCACACGGGGCTTAAAAAAGTCGCGTCTCTCGCTGACAAAGTGAGTGAGTTTCAGAGTTTCTCTGTCTCTCTTTTTTCGGGACTCGTGTCTCGCCTATTCACTTTTTTCCCTAAAAAATGACTCAATTGTTTTGCTCACAAAATGGTAATAATCATCCTCAGAGATTCGTTCCTCTTCACGCGTAATTGGGCACAAGGTCTTCTTAACGAGGAGGCTCCAAGTTATAACCGATTATTCCTGGGAAAAAACACAAAGTGTACTTCACCTCTGGGGAGGAAAAATGGTTCCCAAAAGAAGCCACATTCAGGTTCATGAATGGATTCAGGGGCTTTGAGAATTGTAATTCGCGTAAGAAAAGTTTGCATTTTTATGTGAACCAATTAGCCTGCCTAATCAAGTGTGAAAGGAAGAGAATGGAGCAGGAGAATCTCTGAGGTGGCATCACATCACAGTGGCACGGCACTCGATAGGGTTGACTTGACTGGTGACTCGACTCGACTCGACTTGGCTTGGCTTGGATATGGATCGATCGCACAGGTATTAAAAAGCTTATTGAAATTCCTGAAATGGGGAGAGCAACGCACTTACTTTAAATAGTTGCGGAGACCTTCCACGAACCAACAACCAACCTGCTCATGAGGATCATGATCATGATGATTATTCTCGTTTTTTATAAATGGATTAGGAAAATTATCTCTGAAGATCCAGTTCCTCAGATATGATCCCGTTCGTCCCGATCTGATCCGTCAAGAAGAAGAAGAATAAGAGAATGGTGAATTCCTCTCGGGAAAAGATGGATTGCCGAACAATGAGATCATCCAAAAAGAATCCGTCCATTCCCTTTGAAACCCGTTCCGATTATTAAAAAAACGAGACTATAATGGAGCTGACGGAGTACTGAGCACTGTACAGAAATATGTCGTGGAGCCGCATTGTTATTCACCACCACCATCATCATCATCCTCACCGGATTCTTCCTTTTTTTAACTTTATGGGTTGGCTCCTATAATTGCGTCGTGGGTAGAGGGGGAGAAAGAATAAAGTCTCTCCTGAGAGCCCTGAATTAACACGAAAGGGTAGTAATCATAATAAGTAAGTAAGTACTTAAGCAACTTGCCCATTGGATTGGATTTGACTGGACTGGACTGGCGATGGAAAGCGAGCTACTGCTGAGCTAGTAGCGGGATTGA
>JAHZNH010000593.1:0-15836 GCA_027744355.1 Tyrannoseira gladiata
GATTGCCACTACTGGTTTGGAAGGGAGTTGTCACTGATTAGGCTAACAAGAATCAAGTATACCTATAACCTCACTATAATACTAACATGGAAAACTTTTCCTCTCTAAAATAGGACACAAAAAACATTTGAACTTTATCATTATCATACCTATGCGAAGTTTAAAGTTGTTGAAGGCATGTCGATTCAATTCCTCCAACTTGTCTTTCATTTCGAGAGCAAAGTCCACTAAAGTGCATAGATGTTGGCAATTGTCTTTATCTCCAGAGTCCGCCTGCAATAACGAAAAGAAAACAAAGCATTACATTAAAGGAGTAAAATGAAGTCTAGATTCTTGGTAATATTAGTACGCAGCTATCTTAATGAGCTTTCTAGTTTTATGTCACAGAATCTCAGCAATACTCATATATTTAAACAGGGAAAATAAGCAGGAGCACAAATATTTAAGTAAAATAGCAAAACATTTTCAATTCACATGGTCGTATTAGCCGTGATCATCATCGTGACTCCATCATTTTAAGATCTAGAAAGTCAATATATACAGTGTGCGGGATCCGACCCGATTTTTATATTGCTTCCTGCGTATTTGCTTTTTGATTCGAAGGGGCCATTATTTGCAACGGGTGAGCGATTCAACAGAATGTCATGATGACGTCATTCTCTCAGATGGGTAAATAAAGGGGGACGGGACGTTCCGAAAATGTTTTAATTTTGAAATCTTCACAATTTCCAGCTCATCCGTTTCCTTCATCATGAAAGCACTTTTTGGAAAAACGGTAGTACTACTAGTGGAAGAACAGGATAGAAAAGACATTAGTAGAAATAGCTTCCCGTATTTCATAAAGCGTACTAAAGTGCCTCTTGTGTGTCACTGTAAATCATAATAATGCGTTTCCTTCATTCCACCGCTAAAATATAAGAGCTTCTTCAGGATGGCCGTGTTGAGACTGTTGAGAGCTCGATCCTTTCTCATGCACATCCCGTCTCCTAGTCTCTCTCAATTTTCACGCTTCCTCCTCCAAGGGTGAAATCCTCCGAGTGGGGAAATTACAGTGTTCCAATAATGCACCGGAGTACCAAGCAAGCGCCAGTTTGCTTGGAGTCCAGATTCTTGCAATGTCACCACCCAATATATAGTGATTTCTCTTACGGGTCGAACGTGTTAAAAGTTTGCCGTAAACATTGGACCCTTAAACTGTCATTTTCCACCCCTACCACAATTTTCACGCTTCCTCCTCCAAGGGTGAAATCCTCCGAATGGGGAAATTACAGTGTTCCAATAAATGCACCGGAGTACCAAGCAAGCGCCAGTTTGCTTCTTGGAGTCCAGATACTTGCAATGTCACCACCCAATACATAGTGATTTCTCTTATAACGGGTCGAATGTGTTAAAAGTTTGCCGTAAAAATGGGACCCTTAAACTGTCATTTTCCACCCCCTACCTTTTACTACTACCTACTTACATTACGAGCGTGGAAAAACTTATTCAATTGAAGCATGAGTTTAAATAGAATGTAAAAAACATTTTTCATTTTTTATCACGTCCTACCTGATCACTTGGATTTAGTCCAGAACACGCCATATAAGTACTGGCAACAGTCTTAATTTTCTCTATTGAGGAAAAGCGTCTTTCATCCAGCAACTCATCAAAGTCAACTATGAAAAATGGAGAAAAATGAAAGTGTTAAAAGTTGTTACCCGCAGATTAACCACCATGGGCCTTTCTTTTGATTCATCACGAAGAGCATTCCAATGATCAATGAATGCTCTGTCACTTCTTTTGTTAGAATGTAAAACTTTGGGATAAATCAAATCCTCCAATCGAATCCCCACTTACCAACGCAAAGAAGATGAAAAAGTTATTTTCATGCATTATTTAAAAACCCTCCACCGAATCGGTTCTCCTTCCTCCCTCACTTGAATTACCATTACATGCTTAAGCCCTCAAGTAGTAGGAATGCTAATCAACAAAAGCTCTCGCCTTTGTTTACCAAGCCACATTTCCCGGCATTAGTGCTTTCCTACGGTTGGTTAATCCCTTTAAATACACTAATGGTGACGACAAACGCGGAAAAATAGAGTGCGTCTTTGTACCATGCCACCACACCCACGTCAATCGAGATTAAACTCTAGTGTCATGAGGTATTGCTCGAAATTCGTAAACTTTGTTGTGGTTTTTTCGCTTCCTCCTACTCGCTTAGTTTCTTCTAGGCGGCTCAACTCAAGTGTTTTCCCTGTCCTGACCTTGCGTTCCACCTACATTATCACCTCTTTCTTACACCAAAATTTCTTTACTTCTAATGTTTTATATAAACGTTATTAAGCACTATGATCATTGCATCTGAAAAGAATTCGTTAAGTATTCCGGCTTCCCTTTACTTCACAAGGAGAGTCCGCTCTACAAGTTTCGTCTAGTAGGAAAATTGTTTCGATTTACACGAAGCGGAGTGAGACAATCAATACGAGAGAAAAATTCTAATTTCCTATCCCACAAGCCAAAGTCTACGTAGTCGGAGTAAACAGCATTCATAAACTCTCATTCCTAAGACGTTTTAATGGCCTTGTCTACTTGTTTCGGTCCAGTCTCAAGAAAATTCTTTCGCGAACATCCAAAAATAACACCAGCTTTCCCTCAGTTTAACTAAACTAAACTACAGTTAACTAAAATACAGTTACTTCTCGTGTCCGGAAAGGTGGTCGAAGCACACTGATAGAAAAGACAACTGACCTAATGGAACAAAGACCGAAGGAGAACTGACCGATTTTTCAAAGGAAAAGTGACCGAATTTAAATTTTATTAATTTTTGTTAAAAAATAATCTACAAAACAGTCTTGTAGTATTTGTAAACACTAGGCATTGTACTAATTGCTCTACTTGTCTTAACACATATGCTGTAGATTTGGAGGGATCTTCTTGTACAATAGTTTTGATGTCACTATGTGCCTACGATTTCTTGAATTTTTTCTGGCAACGGTGCGTGAGAATGAGTGAGTTTAGTGATAAATATCGAATAATGTTCCTTCTCTTTTGCAGCAATTGCAGCCAGACTTTTTCTGTGACATGCGAAGTAACTAGAGCCGTTGTTAATCTTAGTTTTCTGGTAAATATAACCGTCTAGAACGGCTAACTTTCTCCCTCGCTGACTAAAGATAAAACACTTCAATGTTTAATGAACGAGAAGTGACAAAGCTTCTTCTTATTCCCTGTATCATTATCATATCTCAGGGATGTTTTTGCATTTTTCGGTCAGAATGACATCGGTCAGTTTGCATGGGGTGATGAGATTTCCTTCGGGATAAAAAAATTCGCTTACATTTCCTTTCTATGAGTTTTTTTCGACCACCTTTCCGTAAACCTTACTTCTTAAACTGAGCATTATCCAGATCACAGTTTCAAGGCACTAGCTTCTCCGACAAGGAGAACTAAAGCCCGTCAATTTTTGGGAGATTCTCTGGTTTTCCCCCGTAAAGTTATTCATGTTTCTTGGATAACTCGTTCGTTGATCACGCCTTTCATTCCAATACGACGCGCCGCCATAAATCAACTCCGTGCGAAACTGCACAACGGCATTTTCTCAAGTGGCGCTCGCTCGCACAAGTTTTCGACACTATCTCGCTTCCCTAATCATGTCATAAATCCTAATATTCCGAAGAAAAATCATAATATTCGACGTATTAAATGTATAGTGTGGCGCCTTACGTCTTGTCTTCTCTCCTCCGCAGCAAGAAAATGCATGGCCACATGATCAGGCAAAATATTCCTGAGGAGTTGTGAATTATACGTCCGCGTCTCCTTCATATCTTGCAGCTCATGTTCGGCCTGCTTCTTCCACAGAAAATCTAGTCGTGACGTAACCTGCATCAAAGCACAAAACTGGTCATTATAAAGAGTCTTCCACACCATCTCTCCATAAATCCAAATGAAAAATTAAGTGAACTCATCTAAAGCTCCTATAGCTTTAACTACAAATCACAACAATAGCAAAAATAAATAGATAAGTAGTTTGAAAACTTTTCGTCACCTCAACAAGTCGGGAATGATAAAAAACGACGTAGACAAACAGGACAATCATCATCAGCAACTGGTACAGTTCTGGAATCCTGGAGAAGAAAAATGAGGCGCACGTTTCAATATTCGATCGAAATAAAGAAATATTCGCCAGTAATCCTGAACAGATCCTCACCTATTAATTTCGCCGTAGTCCCCTTCCCCGCTGTTCTTGAAGAACTCATTGTACGGCCAAAAGATTAGGATGGAGTAAGTGAGAAAGAGGAAAGCAATAATTGCCGCTTTCACCATGAAATATAACTTCAGGAATGCGGCCAACGAGACCATGCACAAAACCCAGGAGTACACAACATAGTGGGGACTGTCCTTGCAGACCTTCCCTCCGTCCCAGGAGAAGTATCCTCCGTCTCCATGCTTCAAATTTTCACTACCGTCGTTATTATTATGATCAAAAGAGGAATCTGGATGATCACGAGGATTTTGGTAATGCCGATGATTATCATTTTCACTCTCCTCATAATCACCGATTCCATTCGCAGGCTTCTTTGGAGATGCATGAGGTTCATCGACACGGCCCTGAGCCACAGGATCACGATGATGATCGTTGTCTTTAAAGTAAATCCTACTGTCAGGAGTGGTAGTACTCTGTCTGGAATAGATGCCATCATCATCGTTGGAATGTATCCTTCTCGCAGGTTTTCTTTCCACGCCACCATAAATACTATTTTTACTCTCATCGACATCCACTTTCTCCTCTTGATAGTATGCTTTATTATATCCCTTTGAGTCTGAAGTGGTGTCGTAATCCCCAGTCTTGGCTGTCGTCATCGTTGGCGGAAGCGTAGGTCCACTTGTTACCCCATATCTTCTCTTCCTCTTGCTTCGTGATGCTATTACAATATCATCATCGTCATTATCATTAGCACGCTCCTCATGATTCCGTAGTAATTGTGAATGCTACTGCCGACAGTGAGAATGTAGAGGGTGTGCTACCCTCCTCCTCGTCATCCTCTTCCATTTTCACTGTGCTCATTCCAATTCCCTCACGATTATATTTACGATTATCGGGATGATTAGCGAATTGAGTACTGCTTATAAAATCCAAGTCGTGAATAATATCATTACTCCTCTCCGCCTCCCCTTCCTTCCCCGACACCATTCTCCCCATTCCCGGTGTCATTGACGATTTTGGATTATTGTTACGATTATTGCTAGTTCTATAGATATTGAAAGTCTGGAGATCTGCCCAATCCGATTCGGATGTTGGCTCCGTGGTGGCAATAGGCTTTGTGGAGACTTTCTCCTTCGAAAAGTGAAAGTCTTCGTCCGTCGCTGCAGCGCTGCTCACTCCACCACCACCACCACTACTTCTGGAAAAAACAGTATTCGTCGTATGCCGACGCGGGTGAAAGAAATCTTCATCCTCATAATTATTGATACTACTACCACTACCACTCCTTCTCCCCTCATTCTTCTCTTCATTCTCCAAATGAGATCTTTTAGATCTTGTGATCCTGTGAAAAACTTTTAAAGTTTTACTCTCCTCCTGTAAGTTCGACGATAGACTTGAAAAGTATGATGATAATGAGTCGATCGCATGTGCAAATGAAGGCATGGTAAATACTCCGGATAGAGGAATTTGTTTGCCTTCTTCCTCTTTGAGCTTATTATTATTCACGGTAGGAGTAGTAGTCTTTGTTCCAGCTCTTTCTTTTGAAGAAGTCTTCGCCCTTCCTTTCTCCTTTCCTGCGAGTTCACCCCTGGTACTACCAAGTTCCATTATTGCCACAGTCGAAGAACTCATGTTTTCACCATAGACTCTCTTCCTCTCCTTTGAACTTTTTTTCTTCTGGGAAGAAGTTGCGGTGGTGGGGTTAGTTGATCCTAATGATTCCTCGGCTTTTCCTTTTACTCGAACCACATCAGTAAAATCATCATCACTATAACTTACACTCGCCAATTTTTCCTCACTCTTCGGCGAAACTTTCGGGTCAAGCGGTAGTCTGTTCCAGTCTTTTCTTCTCCCTTCAAGACTATCTTCCCCAGTAGCTGTTCCATCACCCTCGTTATTTATAATCCTCTCTGAAGTTGAGTTTGACAGAGGCTCTTCTCCCTGAGCAATTCCAGTTGTTATGCTGCGTCGCTCCCTGAGATTCTTGTCCTTGTTGGGATGCTCAGTGGTAGCCAACTTGTCTTCGTCGATGATATCCTTACTTGTCAGTGTAGATGTTGACCTCTTGTCTCGAGCTAATTGGTTTTCCTTATCTGTATTCAAACAGGAGGAAAATTTTTTCCATCAAATTATACTCTGATCAACCCAAAAATCCATCAAATCCTCATGAATCGTGGTTTCGCAAAAGGAACCTTTTATAAAATAGTTTTTGTGGCAAGAAATACCTAAATGAGACAAAGGAGCTAGGGAAAGTAGGTTAACAAGTGAATGTGAAAGCATCATCTTCATCACCACCATCATCACCAACCCCTGAATTTCTCTCAACTTCTATTGTTTCTCAAAGCGTCATCAATAAAAAAGAGTCAAGCTAAAGCAAATGAAAGCAAAAAAATCCAGAAAGCATCAGAACAACTATTCCTTCATCAGGCAGGAACAACCTCAAAGGCTAAAAAAAAAACTTTTTTTCATTGTAAAACCCCGTGTGAAGCCTTGTGGCGTGGCAATGGTGTTTGATTCATCTTACTTATTCCCTTTTTACTGGAGCATCCCAACTAACCAAACTGGGACAGAATTACAAAGAAAACAGTACATGCCCCAACTACATATGTAAAGAGTCCACGTTATCATGTAGAATGTTAAGAGATTTTCGTTTCCAATAGCCAATCTAATCCAATATATCTAACCCAACCGAAATCAAACAAAAAGAATTACTATTAATACTCCACCAGCGAAAGTCCTCTTTTAGCGTACAAATTCGAACCGTATAGTTTTACTTAGCTTCCACACCACTACCACAACCATGAGAAACAAGAAGTCCTCTCTTTAATAGCTCACTTGTATCTTACTACACCCTCCTCCTTTCTTCGTATTTGTTCTCGAGAGACTGCTCTTTTTCCTTCCTATTCCGAGCACAACAACAAGGAACCAGAAAGAAAAAAACTTTTTTATGACTACAAATGATAGCTGTGGGAGTTCTCTCCGAGAAAAGGAGAACTTTCTTTTTTCCGACTCCCATTTATTAACACAGTTTCCTCCGCAGGGAGATTCAATAACATGCATTATTTCAGCTCAAATGGAGAAGCCACTTTAGTGCTCCCATTCTCCTCTCATCCCTCACAGGTTTAAAGATGCCCTTACGTAATAAACAATACAAAACCATTGTTTATCATCACCACCGTCATCATCATTCCAGCACAATGTAGCTGCATTCTGCATTCCGCTCTCACGGTCTTCCATAATTTTTGTGTTTGGGAGACGCAATATATCATAATAATGTTTTAAAAGACACAGATTCCTCAAAAGATATTGTATAATTACGTCTTCGCAAGGCTACATAAATGGAATGTCCAGTTTTCCGCCTCGCTCGTGACTTTAAAATTGCTTCGAGTCCAAAACAAGGCCAATCAAGGCTGAAAAAATGGCCTAGGAATGCAGTTACGACATCCACACTCTCTCATACAGCTTGCATGACCTTCGTGTCAGGGCCATAACAAATCCTTAATTTTCTGCCCCTCATTCTTTAAAAAGAATGCAATGGTTCGGAATGGAGGTATTTATGTATACAGTAATTCATTGAAAAGATCTATTTTCATTAGTGTCATCGTATGTGCATATTATACACAAGAAAAGCAAGTTCGTCTCATGCTCCCTTCTTCGTGAACCCTTCTCCCTTTACCAAATTAGCCGAAAAAAGTTTACCTCGTCTTCTTCCACACTCTCGCCTTCACGAATATACTTACTTATTGCAACGAAATTAGCAGCCCATATGTAGTCTATCCGCATCCACGTCGCCTAAATAATTTCTGGGAAGTTTGAGAATGTTCAAGCTTCATTTATGCACGGGAAGTAGGGTTATAAAAATTTTGGGCAAGTACCCCAGAGCCTACTGCTTCACTTTACTCAAATTTCCTTGCAAAATAAGTAATTTAGCAATCTAACACTTTCCCAGGCTGACACTGAAGCAACTCTCTCGAAGAGTTTCGCTTTTGCCCCTCGGTACATCAACATCTTCTCACCACCACCACGTTTTCCTTAATAAATTGCTGTGAAAGTGAAAATGGTATCTATCGGCGATGATGATGGTGGTGGTATTCCTAAACTTTCGCATGGCTACGGGCCCTGCAAGCCGTTTGTTTATGAAGCGTTTTCCCCGGCAGGAAAACTGGATGGCTGTAGGCTTGAGACGAGATGAGTAAATGGGAAAAGGTGCAAAGTATTTCTAGGATAATCTTACATTTCCCTTTCCCAGCAGAATTTTCCCTTGACGTCTCAAGTAACCAGGATATGGGAACTCAACTCCTTAACTAATTAGCAGTGGGCTTTTTGCCTTCCCTATCCAATCGATTCCCATATACCAATCCATGCAATTTCCTCGCATTCCGTGCTCTTGGCAAAGTGCTTAAATGCGTGGATGTCGACATCATCAGAAATTTCCATACAATTTTCTCGGTCCTTATTCGGATAAGTAGAATATTCTCTCGCCTTGGATTTTCCTTGGATGAAGAATGAAGAGCTTTTTATTTCGCGGCATAACCAAGCATTACAGAATAACCAAGTTGACTCCTTCTTGTCCTGTCCTGAGGTCAAGACAAATAAATGCAAGAGCTCAAAATTGTCCCTTTATCCCTTCCTATCATTTCAGGGAACGTGCCATTCTCCCTCTTACGAGCATCTTCCAAGAAAAATTGTCACATTACGTTAACCCTAAGCTTCGCTAACCCGAATGAAATTGGAATGTCCAGCTCGCTTATACTCAGCTCAAGAAAGTATCCTTTCAAGAAATGAATGTCCCTCTCCACTGGCAGGGAAAAAGGCGCTCGTTATAACGTATTAGTTTTAAGAAAGAGAAAAATTATTTTGGCAGAGGAAGAAACACGTATAATGCGTTATTCCGAGTGATCAAGAAAAATTTATTGCTGACGGATGGCAATACATTAGCCACATTAAGCTTGATGTATGCCACGTACAAAAAGGGAAGAGTCGGGGAGTAGCAGAAGAATCTGAAGCAAAAATTCCTGACTCTACTCCACTTGTTCAGTATTCATTCGTATATAAAGTCACGAGCTAAGCAAGACCATAGTTCTTTCGTAGGAACTTTCACTAAAGGAAAGAATCTCCAGCGTTTCAGTTAAATATTTTACCATTTAGGTATAAAATACATTTTCACAAGTCGTCCTTCATTCCAAGAAGAAAGTCCCATCTCATCAGTTTATTGCAAAAAGGATTGTAGAAACATGCCGTCCGACTACAATAACGGACAATCTATTCAGCTACAGTTATTCTCAGCCGACATCCCGAGAGTGAAGAGGCGAAAAAATTTCCATGCTAGATACTTCTCCCCGTCTGGAAGAAATGCTAAAGACTATTTTAACAAAAAACGGAGCAGATACACGATACCGAAGCCAATGGCACATAATAGTGCTCGAAAAGGGTCCAGTCTCCAGTCCGACCAGCTCCACTTCCTTTCATACATAGTAGTAGTCTTCTCCATCAGTTCCTGGAAAAAAGGACGACGACATTCTTCTGGTGGGAAAGAATGCATGAAAATCGGGAGGCATTGTGAGCGATGTGCGCCATAAATAAACTGGTTCACTGGAAGAAAATTCTTTCTCTTCAGCGAAGCCAATGTCACGTCGATGTTGTGACAATTTTGAAACGCAGGACTGGTTACGTACCATCCAACTTTCAGAGAGAAAAAAACATTCAAGGAAGAAGGGAAGCCAAACCACGTATCACTTGATGCTATAGTTTATAGGTTCAACTTTGGGAAAGGGCTTCACATTTTCCTTCCCCTCACCCTCGACTCGAGGTCTCGAGGAGATGCATTATAACAAAGATTAACTGGAGCCAATAAGTAAAATGAAAGAGGATTCCGTCAAGTCACCAGAGACAAGCATGAGCGAGCTGAGCGGACCAGAGCTTCATTTTAAAATGAAAGGATTTTTTCGCTGTTCCACTAGCTTTGTTTACTTTTCGGATAATCACACAGCCAAGTTGACATAGGCATTGGAGAAAAAAAAATATTACAGCGGGTATACCACCACTACTGGGGAGTAAAAAGCCCAAGCGACAAAATCGCAATAAGGTTGACGGCACTGACATGACACGTTCCACAAACTGTGTACAACATTGTTTACTTACACCACACACCATTCCATCCTTGGTCCATGGAGCACGGAGGAAAAAATATTAATGCTGCGGAATCCCTAAAAGCCGAAAACCATTTCCGCTTTACCCCTACATTACTATGTGACTTTTAATATGCCGGGGGTGAGTTCCCTATTTGCTTCGCGGGGACTTCAGCTGACGAGCGATCCGTTAAAAATGGATCTTGTTTGGAAAACTCGTTTTATCTTAAATATGAAGCGAGTTTAAACGTACTTATATAACTGAAAGCATTGTTTTACAAAATTACTTTTTCGATTAAAAGACTTAAGAGAGAACCCAGAACACTCGCAATTTGAAGATTAAGGGAGAAACTTAAGTTATTAGCGTGAGAATTTNACAAAATTACTTTTTCGATTAAGAGACTTAAGAGAGAACCCAGAACACTCGCAATTTGAAGATTAAGGGAGAGACTTAAGTTATTAGCGTGAGAATTTGAATGCTAATGGTTTTAAACAACGATGTAAGGGTGAGCATGCACATCCTCATGGGTCTCAAAGATACACCCTTTCTCTGAAAGTCTATTACCAGCAAAAGCGTGATGCGAAATGGTTGCGTGAAAATATATCTGATCTTTTTGCTTGATTGCATGGAAGGAAAAAATATTTTGAAATTTAAATCAGTCTTTACAAAGCTCCCTAGCGCAAAGCTGTCATGATGAAACTAAACTCATGCATTTCATTTTATCAAGAAGATAGATATCCTTACCGTCGCGATTCTCGTCCTTCAAAGTTGATAATGATGCAAGGGGTGTGGAGGAGTCACGGGGAGAGAAAGTGGTGGCATTCACGGAAGACACAGTTCCAACAAAACCATCAAAATCGTTGGACTCTCCGTAGTAAACACCCATACTTCGATTTTGGTTGTATAGAATCTGCGTCCTAAACGCATTTCGGTCGAAACTCAACTGCAAAATATAGAAATAAAGGATTTCTCATTACATCCATGAAATCTTGCGGTACAAGCCCAGACAATGAAAGTACTTAAATGGGGGCAAATTCATTCATTAAACGTTAGTTGCTCTAAATGTTTCATATTTTGGAATGGTAATTTGCTCGTGAAAAATAACGGAATTAATCTTGTGAAGGAAGTAGAAGAACATGCTTTTCTTTTTTTGCTTTTCTGACAGGGCAGAAACTTTTAACGTTGTCTTGAATTTTTACCCCCCATTTAACAAAATTTATTGTCTGTCTCGGGTGAGAGTAATACGGTCGGGAAGAGTCAAGTGAACCATTTGGAATAACCTGACCACATATTATTGGATATAGTAGTAAAATATATGCTTACTATCATTAGGCCCGTAGCTAATGCAATCGTTGTAATGACAAACACAACGAAAATACATACGGTCTTTCCAGCACAAGCTGAAAGTGTCCGACCAGCGAATCAGTCTCTCTGGAAGAATGGGGAACTCGTTTGCCATTACGATGATTAGACAGCACGTCAAAATGATTGAGGCAACTGTCAAGGTGGCGATGGTCATTGGAACCCTGTGAATTAGATAAAAACACGTAGTTAGTCACGGCGGGGCAACTTGAGATGAAGTGCTAGGGCACATACACACACTCATTTCATCATCATTCATGACATAATAAAAGGCGAATGAACGGTCGTGAGTAGTCTGGAAATGTGAATGATCCCATGCGGGACTTACGTTGGAACCATGACGGCCAAGCTAGCTGCAGTGAAGAGCCAAATGATGAAGACGCAAAGCACGTTCGATTTGAACGTGTCCTCCTTGAGAAGACAGAACTGCAAAGGAAGGTAAATAAACAGAGAAAAATCAACTTTTTGCATACATATACCCACCCTATCCCAAGAGATCTGTCTGGTATAATGCACTGCTTTCTCTTTTCCATAAGGAAATAGAAATCCTCATCCTCGATACCAGCTCTTGATGCAGAGTAGAGTCATAGAAAAGGCATTGGAGCGGGTTGAGGACAGATTCAAGTCGAGTTAGCTCTCTGAACTAAATTTAGCCTATCCCATCCCTCCCTCCAGGAAGGAAGTCACTTTGATTCGGATGAGCCACAAAAAACGTTTCCTGCTTTTTCTGAGAGCAATTTTCCCCAAGTTTTTTGCACTAGGAAGCAGATAAATAGGATGGTGGATAAAACACGTATGTAATTACGTCACACAAGCTAAAACGATGGAGAATCGGATTGCCCTCTAAAATGTTATACGGTTAACTTCATCCATCGATTCCAAAATGTAATGAGAAACTAGATTTTTGTATTAAATGGTTCACTAGAAAATGTAAACAGCTAAAAGCTTAGCCTCAGAAACGATTGCATCTGATATGATCAAGTAAGTGAACTACGTAGAGCCCACTAGCAAGTCATAGTCGCAACTTTAATGCCTAACTAAAGCCATATATTACAAAAAGAAAATTGAAAAAAATCCTAGCTTCAAAAAGTGCAACGTGACTGTAAAAGATAACGTCTAGTCGAAAAACCTTGGGGGATAGGGATGTTGTATAGTACTGAATCTGAATATAGTAAAACAAAGCGGGGAACAAGCGCTATGATGGAGTTGTGCCGATTTATTATTGTTCGTTTTCAGGGACTTTGCTCAAGGAAAAGTGCAACGTGACTAAAAAAGATAATGTGTAGTCGAAAAACCTTGGGGGATAGGGATGTTGTATAGTACTGAATCTGAATATAGTAAAACAAAGAGGACAAGAGCTGTACTCGAATTCGCGCGAAAAATAAAAGTCTCCTGATTGAGGAAATGTGACAAGATGAGGAAACTTGATTATTCGGGACAAAAAATAATGTGGCCCGTGGCTAGATTATTATTGTCTTCTTCAATTCTTACCTCATCCTCCATTTTTGTGTCTTTAAAGGTTAGCTTTAAATTTTTGATGTATTGTTCCTGCATCCTTCGATTGGAGTCGATCGCTATCCATCTGTGAACAAGAAATTAATAGGGAGCAATATTTTAAACGTCTATGATGTAAAAGTGATTCCTTGGTTTGAAAATTCTTCTAAATGAACGTGTGTGAATTTACCGATCCATAAGGAATTCCATCTCATCCATTTCATTGCTCCAAATAATTGTACGACTGGAAGAGTTGTTAGTCCCATCATAGTCCGATGATCCGGTAGTCTCTTGGTAGTTTCCGGATTGATCCAAAGAGCAGCTCTATGAAATAATGTTGGATAAAGTTCAATAGAGATAAAATATACGCGACATAGCTGTGTGTGAACTCGGAGGTTTTAGCTGACTTGGGCTTTTAGCAAGTCATCAAGAAAAGTTTAACAACTTCCGAAAATGCTCAAGTTCGCAATAAAGTCACATCTTTCAATCTCCGAATGGGATTTTACATCAGTGATACAGCAAGTACTAGTGAATGGGGATCAGATAAGAAAAGAAAGCAGTGAGTGGGGCATGAAATAGAAGTGGAAAGGGAGCTACATTGTGAGTTTGACATTGAATCAATATGAAATAAATGGTAGTCAGATTATTACTCTTTTTTTTGATAAATCGAATGGATATTTTGCATGAGAATGGAGCGGAGTATGTTAGCCTGTTTGCAAAAAAACTGGAGCGACTCCATGTGTATTTCAACTTCAACTATGGTCATGACCTTTCTCCTTGAGCAAAGTCCCTGAAAACGAACAATAATAAATCGGCACAACTCCATCATAGCGCTTGTTCCCCGCTTCATCGGTAACGTACTCTGTACCGAACCAAGGTCTGGGGAATGATAAAGAATTACACTCCGTGCAACAGAGTGGAAAAGGATATGATATTATGAATCGTAGGAGAAAATCACAAAAAAAGATTTCCGTCTGACAAGACTACGACAGGACAAGGCAATCAGTTCAGGGAATAAATCGCATTTATAGATTACTTAAGTATTTTTCTGAATCGTTTAGATGTCATATCTAATGATGACTTCCGAATGTACTCTTTCTGTGCATCCTCCTCTTCAGGGTTAAATGACGTAATAGAGTAGGGGCCCCGTTCGTTAGCAATTTTTCTCATTTAATATCTCTTCAAAATATAGCATACCAAATGCATATGCTTAAGCAAGCATCTAATCGTGAGTTGTCTCGGAATTTTTGCCATTGACTTCTATAAAAATGATTTCAAGAGGCAAGGTCAATACTAGTATGATTTAGGCAACATATGTATACGAAGAATTATGTAAAACACAAAATCTATTTAAAAATTCCTACAAATTCCATCTACNAACATATGTATACGAAGAATTATGTAAAACACAAAATCTATTTAAAAATTCCTACAAATTCCATCTACAATTGCAGTGAGAATTTTCCTCCAGAGTTTAATTCTAGAAGGATCATTAAACAGGATTGAGCATTTTTCAAACTTCCAATATGTGTTTTGGGGGAACTTAAGATTTCAGCAATTTCGTAAAGCAGACTCGTTTTTTGTTTTTTGAGCGCAGATCGATGCAGAACGTACGACAATCATGATTGCACAACCCGAAGACTTTGTATAATCAACGTGTTCCAAGGTATAATTTAAGGGTTGGTTCCTGTAGAGCTTTTAATCTTGTTTGATGCTCTATCAAATCGTTACTTTTTAGGATGGCGGAAGAATGAAAAAAATCCTGAGGAATTGCGGAATATTTTCTTATCGATTGGCTCAATCAAAATATAGAATCTGTAGACAAGAATAAATTGTCAAAAGTATTTCCATAATAGTGAAGAAAGAAAAGTCCTAACGAAGGAAATAAATGTCTTTTCATATGAACTGAAAATAGCATTACAGTCCCTAGAGGCACTTAAAGATACATACATTATATCAACAGGAAACTTCACTCAAATAAATTGCCAGAGTGAGTATTCGAGTAGGAAGTCCATCTACCCCACTTCAGTCAGGTGAATGGATGTTGAAAATTACTCAAGAAGAAGTCAAAGGATTTAAGGAAACCGAGCACACAATGAAAAATCGTGGGGGTAAAATCGATACGAAATTAGACTCACTCCGAAAAAATCAATGAGTGGGGTTGGTTGATGCAGCTAGAAGCATCAGTCAGACTTCATGTACCATTTTTTAAAATCGAATTCATAGAAAACTAAGAAGCTCAATCATGATCAATAATGAACTGGACATTTTGGATGAAAAGAACAAATACACATTCACGAAAATTAACTTCTGTGTGTAGCGCTTGCAAAAACTTTAACCAAAAGCAAGCCATTCAGATTCAAGTAAAAACTTGCGCTCATTAACAAGTAAAAGTAAGATGCTTCTGAGCACCGTGTGGAAATCAGTTTGGTCAGTAATCAATAAGGCCAGGTAAGAAATTATATGCCACCGTATTGCAACTTTCAAAAATGATTTTTGGCAAATTTTTGGAGATGTTTGCTGGAATTTTTTTCTATCATGCTGTAGCCCAGATTCTGGAGCACATGTACATAGGTAACTTTTCCAGGTTCACAACATGAAGTTTAGTGAATGAAAAAATCCAAAAATTAAGGTGGCATATAATTTCTTACCAACGACCTTTGACCTCTCG
>JAHZNH010000594.1:0-14111 GCA_027744355.1 Tyrannoseira gladiata
AGAGAAAATAATTACTCCACTGAGGCATGAAATACCAGACCGTATATTTGGAGAAAGGGATCATTACATTGCATCACACATACACATATTGTGAATTGCATCGCAACACAATGACTCTACACAATGGATTTTATTTTCCACCCTGGAACAAAAAAAATAAGTATATCGTTGGAGAAGGAACCACCGCTGCTGCGCCTCTGTTACCATACCAATACCACCGCCGCCACCATTTTTCTCATTATCATCCCCAACCAATTTCGAATAAAATGTTTTTCATCATATTTTCCTGGAGTGGAAAACGCTGTATCTCACTGCACGGCATACCGGGGGATCGTGTGGATTTCCATGCGTTCGATCCCGAACAAATGCTTTTTTATTCACAGTAGTGGTGTGGTGAGCTCGCTCTGACTTGTTTTTGCTCGAGCTATAAACACTATAGGAAATGGGGTAGAAAAGGAGAGAAGAATTGAAAAATGATGAATGCATGCATACATAATATTCTACTTTAAAATTCTAAACCCCTCTCCTGTCCTCTGTATTTGTGCATTCGAGTTTTCATAGTCATCCTCAGAAAAAGTTGTTGGAATGGAGGGGCCCTGCTTCCTCCTAAACGGGCTCTCCTCATCTGCATTTTCTTAATGGGAAATGGAAGGAATAAGGCTGCTAAGATGAATATTGCGATAGACGTTGAGGAAGCGTGTATACATCTTTTTCAACGAGGGAGCTAGTGAGAAATGACGATGATGTACGAGATCTTTTGTGTGAGCACATCAGCAATCATCGTTAACTTTGGGATGATCGACCAACCAACCACCACCTCCTCCACTTTCATTGTCCCATCAAACTAATGAACTACTAAATTATGTGGTGGAACGAAGATGGATCAGAAATCACAGCAGGGAAATACTTACTTACATGGGGAGAATATGAACCGTGATCAATTGTAATTCGTGAATCTTATCACTCGGCGGAATAGAAATGAGTACTTGCCATTTTTAAATATCACCTAGCCTCACAGATTTTAATTTTGGTCATGGAGATAATAATATGGTGATCTCCATTTGAACCAACCTTCCCACAGGATGATGCGACTTGCTCAATAACTGAACGGAAATAGAGAAATCAATCCAATTTGAATATTCTGCAGTTTGTAGAAGAAATGAGAAGCTAATAAATATTTGTCATTCCTAATCACCCGTCCTAGTACAACCGACCCAAATACGTGGCTCCGTTTGCTTGCAAATCAGAGATGGACCCTGATTTTTTCTAGAAATGGAGCACAACAATCAGCCGTTGAATTAAAAGCTAATCGTTGACTACACTGAACATGACTTTATTTTATTTTGGCGTAATGATCATCCGTGACTTTTACCATGCTCTATCATAATGGAAATTTTATTTCGTATCGAATAATTGTCAAAAAACTCCAGGAAGTGATTTTTAAAAAACGAAGTTTTTATTCATCTGTTGCAATAAAAAACAAACTCTTTGAATGATTTTGCAACGGCGTCCGGGGATGATTTTTCCGACGCGATTAAACGTAAGAATACAAAAGCGCACAGCGTATGACTTATGTAAAGTTATGCCTTCGGTCTATGAGCGCGAACCGCAAGCTGCCGAATGTATGAATCGTACTGTACCCGTCCCACATCATCATCATCATCTCATAACCGTGACATCCCATTGGTAATCGATCATTATTATCGTTGTGCCAGCATTATCATTATTATTCGGTGTTTTAGGGAAATTGCAAAGGATCGAAATAATGATGCTGAGATGTTGAAGAAATGCGTTCCCTCCCCATAGAATTTCTTCAGCCTTATATAGTTTCAGTAAAGCGTAAAAATTGTGTAATAATTTTCCTCATGATTTTAGAAATCGAAGAATGAATGCTCTTCATGGTTATTATTTATCAGGAGCACATGTACTCACTCTATACACACCCTCTCCATCTCCGAAAACGGGGTTTACTCATTTGGAGCGAGTGGGAGATGCCCTCTTCTTGAGTAATTTCAACATGGAATGATTGACAAGGAGAGAGGACAGCGCGTAAAGAAATAAATTGGGATGATCAATTCCGGGCCTACGTACTTACTTATAGTTGAGACCATTACCGTCCCCATCATTTCATCTCCTTTTGTGCTGCACAGGGAACAATGGAACAACTCTTATTAGATGCGCTCATCATCCTCATTATAAAGCAACGTTTTGTTTGCTCCTTTGAACCTCGCTTAATCAAGCGGAAGAACCTCTTGCCATTGCTTCAAATGCAATCCACAAGAAAATGGGATGAAAATATATTGGAGACAAATGGTCCAAGTTTAAACTCCGAGTGAGTACAAGTGCCGTCAGTTCTTATCTCCTGTATTTTTTGAGAGTGGAATAGCGAGGTACCGATAATAAATCGTTCAGTTTTCCAATTTGAATAAGATGCGACTCCGAAAGATAAAACAGCATATGCTAAATAATAAAACCTCGCTTCCTCCAGAAGAATTAGTACTCCTATCGCAAGTTTGTTAAAATCATCATTTTTTATCGCTTGAGCAAAAGCAGAAAACCACGGCGTTGCGGGTACTGGGTACAACGAACGAAACCTCATTTTCCATATCACATTAACTCTAATTAAGATGTTTGTGTCGCCTTGTAGTGCTAGAAGCACATGTTTTGCATGGTGTGGATGAGATTGATAAGTTCATATTTAACGTTTTGCATGCAAATTCAACGCACATTGGGAGATTAGCTGATGAAATGACAGAGAGAATTGTAGTATTTCGGGCATCAACCTCCGTTTTCCTTAGAATGCTGCACTGATTCCACATACGGTTGGTATTTATGCTCATAACGTCAACATCCATACTTGTTTTAATAGAAATGCGTGGAATGATAAGTAATTGTCAGTTCTTCCCAATAAGTACAAACACAATTGTGGAATCAAGTTTTCCTGAGCTTGGTTTTTATGATAAGGGCAAGGTACGGGGCGAAATGATTTAATTATTGGGGGTGTACACGACCGTAGCAGTTATATTTCAGTTGGACCCGTTGGTGAGCGAGTCAGTGTTTTCAAAGTTTGAGGTTTGTAATCACTCTCAGTTCCGATTACTTTTTTCAGCCTGATTGCATTTCAATCTGGAATCTGGAGTGGAGATTGGATGCATGACTGAAGACAATTTTTTGCAAACTGTAAACAAGTCATTGTAACAATATTCTGATTAGGTTTAAATTTCAGCTTTAAGAATGGCTGCTAGCTCTTCTACTGCGACTGTGGTTATCCAAACTCAGATACAGGAAAGCGCAAGTGATCAAGGGATGGAGTCTAGGTTCTGGAGTGATACTGACACTGAACCCTTGTACTCGTGGATTGACAAATTCTACCCGTCCCCAGACTTTGCCAAACTTGGGTTTCAACAAAGTGGGAGAGACTTGGGTTCTTCCCAATTTTCA
The DNA here is from genome assembly GCA_027744355.1 of Tyrannoseira gladiata. Lineage (NCBI taxonomy): Eukaryota > Metazoa > Arthropoda > Collembola > Entomobryomorpha > Entomobryidae > Tyrannoseira > Tyrannoseira gladiata. The sequence continues at coordinate 3,442 of JAHZNH010000594.1, forward strand.
AAGTGAGTGTAAATCATATCTGTTCTTTCATAGTTTTAAAGGAAATCATAATTAAATGCGCAATAAAATATGTATTCATGCAGGTGCATTCGGAAAGTTTTCTGTGACAAAGTCGTCTCTCCACCGGCAGATTTCCAGTGCGAGAGCTGTATGGCATGATCATACCTATTCAAAGGCTCATGCTACTACCTCATCCACGCCGAACTCCTATACCAGGGAAAACTACCCGCACTGGGGACCGATTGAAGCTGAGACTAATCCCGGGAAAACTACACAATCCATGATGGATAAATGTGATTGTTGCCAACTCATTGGTTATAGAGGTATCTGTCCAGTCGCCAAATCGTAAAATATTTGTTGTTAAAGCACTTCAGTGAACTATCCTGTTTATATTTACATCTTGTACTATAAGCCTTCTGAGTTGGCGTGTCGATCAAATTTTGAGTCAAATTAAAACGTGCCTTCATGGTGTTGTTGTTATGCTCACTTAATAATTTCCAGTCTGACAAATTTCCTCACACTTATTTGCTAAGCAAGACGCATATAATGATTCCGTAGAAATTTGGCCATGAAAAGCAACTTTTTCCACTAACTAGTGTATTCAGCTTGGGCGGATAAGCATTTATATCAACTTCTTTAAACAAGTTCATCCATCTCTAAAATCGATTGGCGTAAATAACGATTGTCCAGAACAAAATAAGTGGACTTTTTTGCAAGCGGCAACACAAAAAAATGATGAGGAGGATGTTTTCATTTTTTTGGAGGAAGGTATCATTGTGTTTCGAAAGAAAGGGATAATTCTAAGGAAATCGAATCTTTCTGGTCAAATGAATAGCTTCCCTTTTGGCAGTCATCCACCTGGAGGAGCAAACAACTCATAGGAAATTAAGATGTTCCATAAAAAAGTTTTAACGATATCATTAAAATTGTTATTTAAAATTCCCTTTTGAAACATTGAAGGTCCACCACCAGCCAAGCTTGAAGATTCTCTGGTGGAGTATGATCTATTTAATTGGCATTCAATACTCCATTTTTGTAAGGTCTTCAAGTTATAGAACAGTTACTACGAACGCAAATACTTCATCCTAACTTGTATTCATCATCCGATGGCTGAAAGGGTCATCCCAACCTACGGAGCGAAGAAGAAAATATACAGTGTGTTCCCTACAAAATTGGATAAATTTTCCGCTTAGCTACCTTACAACGTGGAGCAGTAAGTAAGTTGTGCACATTCCCAAGAATGGAACCAACCACCATCAACTGCGATTAGTTTTGCTATGACCGAGCGTAAAATTAACATTTTAGAGAGATCATTCCTCTCGTGCGTAAAAGTGAAGCATGTGGCAGGGGGAATGTGAGAATGGTCGGCCTCCACTGTTGGTTTTCCCTGATTGAGTTGTTCCTTGAGGATTGATGATTCTGTGTGGCTGGCACAATCAAAACGTTTCCTCGGATTAGATTTCTCGGGAAAATCAAGATTTCTCATTATTATAATGTTGACTTTCACCCCGTCAGCTTATGCATGTTTATGACGTGATGATGGTGCAACTGTGAAAAAAATGACTAACGTTTCCTCGGATTAGATTTCTCGGGAAAATCAAGATTTCTCATTATTATAATGTTGACTTTCACCCCGTCAGCTTATGCATGTTTATGACGTGATGATGGTGCAACTGCGAAAAAAATGACTTGCATATTGCGTACTCATCTCTTTTAGCTTGACCTGAAAATCAAGGGAAGAACAACATTTTTGTTGGGAGAAATTGTATCAAGTATCTCATTTGAAATTGTACTTATTTTTAAGCCGCTTATGATGCAATGCCCGCATCCACAGTAGCATTCATTCTCCCTACAAGTAAGGGTCGGACGTGGGTCCAACTCGCAACATATTTTAAAGTAGGCTATTTAACATTTAAATTAGGTTTTCAACAGGGAGTCATTGTTCGCCATTGTGTATTTAGCGGGGAAAACATCCATTTGATCATCAATTCTCCTTTGTTCCACTCCTCATCATCCGTCAAAAGTTCAGGAGGAAGGGCATCGGAGCAAGTGGGAGAAACAATAAGTGGACAATGGAGTTGAATCGTCGTTATCCCCGGCTTCTAGGAAGGGAGCACGTGTCGGGATGAAAATGGCATCACGATAGGGTGACACGACGTTCGGTTGCAACATGCAACAAGGGTAACGATTTCACCATCAAGTTTTTAGAGAAAGTGAAGAATTTCTGCGTGAGTGGATCTGCTGCGTGTGTGTCTGCATGTGATATGCGATACCAGTATCAATCTATTTGTATTAAAGTCAAGTAAGAAATGGATTTCTCTCGAGGGTGATGGTACTGGTGCTGGTCTACTGCATGATCATCATCATCATCAAAATGATCACTCTTATTTAACGTGCTTTTTTCATTTCCCTCTGGGTGTGACTTTGGAGCTGAGCTTAATGGCTGGTATTTTGGTATGGATGGGTGGTGTGCGGTCGTTCATGTTGCCACTTGCCTGCCACTGCTACTGATTCTGATTTGAAATTGTTCGTTCCTTCATTCATTCATTCACTCATTTTTAAGAGCATGTAATGGAGGGAAACATGCAAAGAAAATGACACAGTTTTCCCTGGGAGGAGGAGAAGGGTGGGGTGAATCACGTCACTTTACTTTACCAAGGGTTCTGCGTGAATCCCGATCATGGCGCAATCATGATGATCTTGGGCTTGGTTGTGACAGTGTTATTATTGCAAGCTAAATATGAATGAAAGTATTGTGTATCATGTATGCATCTGTGTGATGGGATGGAGTGAGGAAATTATTGCATGCGTTGCATATCATTGCCTTTCACGCGAGTGAAAATTGTTGTTCCCCTCTGATAATGGGAATGAGCAAACTGAAAGGAACACCGGATGGCCCATCGAGATAACAAGTAGGTATAAAGGACACTATTTCGACTGCAATAAAAATCTAATGGGACATTGTGTCTGTCTGTCGTGCCACCATGAAAGTGGAATGAGTCCTGGGTGTACGTAGTAAAGTACAATAAGTTTTTTTTTCATCTGCGTAAAAAACAACGCTGAAAGCAAATATTGAGCTTGGGAGGTCGGTCACTAGGATAATGTTTATGCAAATGTTCGCTCCACCAGCAAATGACAAATGGTTTGGATGAGCCAGAAGTGCGTGAGTTCTTGAATGTAAGGGAAATCTATTCCAGTGCAAAATGCCTGTTAATTGCATTACTCATTCGAAGATACTTGACCTTTTAACTTATCCATCAAAAGAAATTGAAAAAAGAACTTTTTTCTATTGCAAGCTATAGCATTTGTTTGACAGCAATGATGAAAATGCAAATGTTCGCTCCACCAGCAAATGACAAATGGTTTGGATGAGCCAGAAGTGCGTGAGTTCTTGAATGTAAGGGAAATCTATTCCAGTGCAAAATGCTTGTTAATTGCATTACTCATTGGAAGATACTTGACCTTTTAACTTATCCATCAAAAGAAATTGAAAAAAATAATTTTTTTCTATTGCAAGCTATAGCATTTGTTTGACAGCAATGATGAATGCTTTAATAACTTAATTAGTCTCGCTTATTCAAATGCTGGTGAAAGATCGCACAAAACTTATTAATGATTCATGGCAAGCACTTTAAAATTGTTTAAATAATCAATTTTCTTCTGGTGATCGGGCAGGCTAGAAAAAGTACTTAAGTACTTTCAAAGGCCGTTGATCGGTGAAACGGGTACAAGACTCATGATACTGTAATGATGACTCTTACTTCTAGCTTTTAAATAATAGACCCACCCGACATCTAAAAATACCTTTTTCCATGTCATAATAATTAGTTACGGTGTGTTGACCGAGCCAACACGAGGGGATTAAGTGTATGCCTTGACGCCTTAAAGGTACATGAATATTAGAACTCTTCGTTCCCTCCGAAAAACGACTTTAGATTCCAGCCCTTCGTTGTAAAAAAGTATTGAATTTCATTGGAACGAATAATAAATAAAAAGCAAATGATACGATCAGGAAAGACAATCATATTTCATCACGGCTCAATGATTTATCTTCGTCCCTTGTCTGCGAGCCTGTCTGCCTCTCCCGGAATCAAGAACTTCCTTAACGACGGAAGACGAGATATGCGCATCTCATCTCAATTCGAAAGGAGAAATGGTGGAATCAAAGTAAATATTTAAGTGGGCACTAACTAGGTAACTACTAGGCGGCATGGATTGCAGAACTACATGCTCCATGATTATGGTTGAGGTCAAAGGATTACCATTATCGTTTCACGGGAAGGCCATGATTTAATAAAGGTGTGTAATGGGCACCTTAATCCATAATTCGATTTATTTCTCGATCATCCCCAGTGACCATAGGCAAGCCGGTAGGGTAAGGTGGCGTTCAATAACAAAGGTGGAGATTCCGACAAGAGATCAAGTTTGCATTGACTCACTCACTCACCAACGGCGACAATTTCTGATTTTCCTCTGATATTCGCCCGATTTATAAAGAAATGAAAGAGCAAGTTCTTGTTCGGTCTGGATTAAAAAATATATAGATGTGTTACGCTCGCCCTACGAAAGAGACTTTTTTTTAGCGGGAGTTTCATCCGTCACAGGAATTTCTTTTCGTGATTATGGAAGAAGGATTCATTTCATTTCGTTTAAATGTCCATGCTCATTCATGTGGATTTCTATGAGACTCCTACAAACTTATGGAAAGCATGTTTCTCCTGATACAAACCCAACAATTTAACTTTTTGCTGTGGAGAAGAAGAAGAAGGAGAGTCACCTGCTGTTGCCTTTTTTCTTTTCATCTGAAAAAAATCAGAAAGAGAAAAGATAAAAAAGGAGGACAAAATCAACGAACAAGAAAAAAAGGGTTTTGAAAAAAGAGACAGAAAGAGCGAGTCAAAAGGGAAAAAGCGAGAGGAGAAAAAAGCATGTTTCATGTACTACATTTGCAGTTGCTTGACTGCACACAGAGATTTAGAATGGCAGTTTCTTAAAAGGCTCAGGAAAAAAGCTTCAAGACAAGAAGACTTTTTTTTAGAGAAAAAGAGATTAGCCAAGAGGACTAAGAAAATACGAAAAAAATAGATAAAATTTTTTAAAGGTTTTCCCTTTTTTACAAGAAATAGCTTTTTCATAAAATTCTTTTGCAACACATAATGGGAACGTAACGAATGTGAGCTGAACGGATATATATGGTGTGGTGTGGCGTTTTTCGCGATCATTTGAAAGGAATGTGAGAGATGTGAGATTCTGGGTGAATTGGACCTTAGATGACATGTCAGCGTTGAGAAAGGAGAGTGTCAGCTCCAAAGCATTAATACATTTCCCATCGTAAAGACGGGAAATAAGTAGATGCAGCAGGGGAAGTGAAGGGGCTTAGAAGTTGCATCAAATTAGAACGTTTGACTTGCTTGTGAATGCATCCATGTTGTTATCCTCTCCATTCCTCCCATCCGTTTTAGGCACGCTCACTTCAATCATTTTCCTCCAGCCCATTTTTTTGCAATGGGGAGATGGGAAGAAGGGATTCAGAATTTTAGAGGAGCGGCTCAAAATGAGGGGATTTTAAGTCGTGAATATGACATCTTCAATAGTCTCAATCTCCACTTGCCGCTACTCTACCCAGTGTGGCAAATTTTAATCACGAAATTAAACAATCCAAAATATTTCGGGTGTTTAGCGGTGGTAAGTTTCCAGGAATGTTTCCAATTATAAAAAGAAATCTTCTCCCCACATACTTTAGGGGAACCGATGGAGGGAATGTTGTTGGATGCCAGCACAACACTTACCACGCTCTCGCTTTGAGGTAACACAGAATCCTTTCCAACCCTTTTTCTTGAAAACTAACTTCACAAATGCATTCCTTCCTCGGCCTTTCCCCTCACCGTAAGAATTCTCAATTGGATGGGGAGTGTGGCGAAAAATATTTCGGTTATTTTCCCCGCAAATGTGTGAAAACTGGTAGCGCACACACTCTCTCTCTCTTTCCAGGACCTTGTCTAAACATTCAACTTCCATCCCGATTTTTTTATCTCTAACAATTTTATAACAAAACCGAAAATCCTTTTTCCCATGAACTTTCTGTTTCTCCTCGCATCTCATCATCTAGTGAAAGGATGCCAAAAGCAACAGCAAAAAAAATTTTTTTTGGAATTTTCACAAAAAAATTGTTCTCCCTTCTCCTATCCGTATTTACGCCTCTCCTCCTCTTTTTCGATATGGGGAACAAGGGAAAATTGTTCGGATGAAAATAAAATGTTGCTTATATCATCATCATTTTCTGAGGAGAAGGAGTAGGAGTCATGATCTTCATCATGATATTTTTTTCCTCCCCAGCACAGAAGCCCTTTTCAGCTGAAGTCGGATATTCTGGAATAGTGCCTGGACAAAAGCTGGCAGAGTGAAGGGAAAAAAATCCGGAGTGAGAGAGAGAGTGAAAGAGTAAGGCATGTCTTCTTTTTTTTACTCGCTTTTGCTCACAGTGTTTCTCCTTTCTCATCTTCTCGGTTGGTTGCATCCATTCTAGCTAGACTTGGAGGCTAATCCGGCGTGAAGTTAGAAAACTCTCTTTCTGGCTCTTTCTCATCTCATCTTCCTTTTTTTGCCGTTCCTCTCTCGGTGCCGCATGTACAGCATACCGTGCTCTATAGGAGAGGCATATAGTTTTTCAAAAAAAAATGCTTTCGAACTCGAGCTAGCGGTTCCTGATACTATTTTCTAGGAAACGTTCATAATACGCCTGTGTTTGGTGTCAGAGCTTCCAACTCCTCCAGCTTTTCTCCTATGTGGGAAAAGTTAGCCAAAAATGAGATTTTTGGAATCATCATGGGATCACAGCCACATGGTTCATAAAGGAGCTAGCTGATGCTGCTGCAGAGCTCGGCGATGGGACTTGGACTGCTGCTACCCACACACAATTACTACATGAAAAACATTTCCCTCCTTCCCAACAATCCCTCCACCACTTCTTCACGTTTGTCATTCACGTTTTCAAAGAGAGGGAAAAAATTGTTTTCTGCTCAAGGAAGACCAGTGAGGATGGAACAATGGCTCAACCAGAAAAAGCAACTGTCAAAACATGACTGTTTCTCCACTTTCATTATCTTATGATCCCTTCCGGTGCAAGTAAGCAGTCTGTCTAACCACCTTCACTGACTGCCATGAAATGGTGCCAGAGAACAGGGCCAATTTTTTTGTGTGAGCTTAATTTAAAAGGAAAGGTGAGGATTCGCAATGACTTCATATCAAGTTTTCGATTGCTGACAACACACTTCATTCATAAAGTGGGAAACTACTAGCTGCTCATTGGAAGCCATTCCGGGCTGGAGTCAGCCAGACTATTTCCTCTTTTCAGAAAATAATTTAATAATAATTTAATTTAATAATATTTACTTAATTGTGCAGAAATGAAGTCAGTCACGATTACAATTTTTTTTGTAAATCGCAATCACTTGCAAAATATCTGGGGAAAAGTTAGACCATCACTTCGATCTGATTTTCCTAAACATCCTTGATACCAAAAACGTATTGATTGAATAGGTCGATAAAAGGGGAAAATCCCCTGGGGGAATTTGTCTTCCTTTAAAAGCTTTTAATGATTTTTATATCCAGTCAATCATTCCTACACTAATCCGGGGTTGATGATCTTCCAGAATGGTGCGCTTTTATGAACTCGATGAAACCCTAAGTCGGCTTTCGGTACCTTTTTTCGCGAGCATGATTGCAACAAAAAAAATGGTAGTAGTGTATATATCTTTTGCGGTATAAACAAAAACAAAGTACAATTCAATCCAATCCAATCCTCTTTCAGCCGAAAAAGGTGACCGTCTCCTGTTGATGATAAGAATNGCGAGCATGATTGCAACAAAAAAAATGGTAGTAGTGTATATATCTTTTGCGGTATAAACAAAAACAAAGTACAATTCAATCCAATCCAATCCTCTTTCAGCCGAAAAAGGTGACCGTCTCCTGTTGATGATAAGAATAATACCAAAACGAAACAAATCTTGTTCTTCAACCCTGCCGCACTCCCAGTCAGAACTTAAGAGCATGCGATGTTCGCATCACTGCATTATTGCTCATCGCAATCAGACTACATAACCATCGACTTCTTTTCTTCAAAACCAAGCGAAAAGAGGAAAACGCTCTCAAATCCGATATTAGCTGATTTTTAATCCGACACGAAAAGAGTGGGACCACACAATCATCACCCCATCTCGAGTGATACATAGTAGTTCTCCAGCACTAAGAAAGAAGGTTTATCAAGAACCTGCGGGTATGGATATGATCTATGAACATAATAGACTTGCATTCCACCTTTACCGCGTTCCTTCGAATCTCAAAAAACGTACACTCAAGTCTCTACACTATTGTAAAAGACAAGATTACCCTTCGACAATATCTTTCTTCTCCTTCTTGTTATCTCTCTAATCGTTATCGTCATTCTTTTGTGAGATTAGCTAAACGGGTCTCGGCCCTATTATTCAACATTTTATTAAAGCAAATACTACCGCTCATGCAATGATACCTTTCTTGTCGGCACTAGTGAAAGGATGAGCCCCACAAAATATTTTTTTTATTTGTGATCCACCAGAAAATCAAACCAAAAAATCGATGTACTCATGTGACCGCCATCTAGTACCATGCAGCCCTAATATTTAAGAGATGCTAATTCTTTTCATCCAGTGATTGGTTCCGATTCTTGCAGATTCAATCTCCGTGCACTTTGTCTTTGCATTTTTGATGATCGAACTGTGAATACGAATGAAAATTTACAAGTAAGTCAAGAGCTTAAATCGGGTTTTCATCACTTTTAACTTACACTTTTCTCTAGTACTTACTTGGCAATTCCACGCTCAAGAGTTTTCGCTCCCCTCATCTCATAATGATTATTTTTGAAGCAGCAGTTGAAGTGATGGTGATGAATGTACGAATGTATTTATGGGGCAATATCATTTTGCGGCATGCCATCATGACACGTGCATTTGCGTTTCCTCCCTTTTTTCATTATTTACACGCGAAATCATAATGATAATAATGCTCAAGTGTTTATGAGTTTTTCCTGGGGAGAAATGTCAAGATCCAGCTAGAAACAATGTCTTTGTTTACCCACTCATGGAAAACGGGAATGCGAGCGTGCAGCCAAGCTTCATGTTCCAATTGCAATATCATCATCCTCTTTTTTATCTTCAGCGGGTAATAATTTCGTTTTTTGAAAAGAGTGAGTGTAAATGCGCACAATTTTTTGGGGAGGAGGAGAAGAAAGCATGTCTACTTACTTACTTCATCATAATCCAGTGGCACTGTTACCACTTCACCACATCAAAACACAATATCGCCGTACGACTCCCTTTCCCGTGGCTTTTGCGTTTTTTATACTCCGTAAAAATGGGAAAGACTGCTTTTCAAGAAGATTATTATGACAGACGGATGACAAAAATGGAGGGGGAAGGGAGTTAGATACCCCCCGCGTGGGTATCCTCTGGCGATACATATTCCGAAATGCAATGCAATAATGTGAGTACCTCCACTATCATAATGAAAGATATTGTTTATGCTACAGCAATCAACCCACGACTCCGTCACTTGGATAGAAGGTTTTGTCTCAACTGAGGTTATAAAAAGGTCGTATCATTTTTATTGTGACTTTAGTTTTTAAGCAATTTCAAATTTTCCCTTCCTTCAAGTAAGGCCACAATGACAGAAATCCCTGGAGGTATAGACGAAAAAACGACAGAGGAAAAGGAATATCTCATATCTTGTAGCAGTGGAGAAATCAAGGATGTTGCACTTCAATACTCTTAAGGGGCTCCTTACTCATACGTTGATTTCGGTGACTCGACAACAGCCGCACAGCAATTTGCAATTACATGAGAAGAGTCTATACTTTGTAAGGAGTTGTGCAATTTAATAATGTATCCTGAGCCCAAAACTAATTTTTTCAGTTCCCCTTTGAATTTAATTGCTTCAACCAGACGGAAAAGGACAACTTGAAGGATTATTACGGATAAAATGTAATTGCAATCTAAAGAGAGGCTTCACGATCCTCCTGGCGGTGAACAAGTCTTATTTTTGCGTTGTTTTTCGGGGATGCTACAGAAAAAAAGTCATACTAGTCCAACCTTTTTTTCATCAGTTAAATTACGAGTTAAACTGCAGCAAATGCCCGAAAATATGCAATGCTTTTAACAAAACATGTTTCGGTCCTTTCATTAAACAACAATTGCCTCATTTATTATGAATTTGGGCTGATAACAGAAATTAATCAAGAGTATTTTACTTATGTCTACGAAATCAACAAAAGCCAGGAGATGATTAGGAATTAATACAATGAGTGGCACTACGCTTACTTGTTGGAAAGTATTAACGATAAAATTAATGAGCAACAAAATCTCCCTACTTTTGAAGACTGAAAAACAGGAAATCCATGGTTAAATTCAAACAATTCTCATAAATTCAATTTTTAAGACATAATTTGAAAAATATCGTATCTTAACGCCCTGCTTTTAAATAAGATTTACGATTTCATCTACTACTTACTGACTTCTGTAATGATCTAAGACGTGGGGACACGTGCCTTTTAGTTTTGAGCAGGAGATGGATTGAAGAACACACCAGCGTTCGGTTTGGGAGCAAAGTGTGCTTGCTTGGGTTCAAGAGGGGTTGGTAAT
>JAHZNH010000595.1:0-13291 GCA_027744355.1 Tyrannoseira gladiata
AAAAAGAAATTCGTTTGTTTCGCGAACGAATTGTGTATTGCACCGGGAGAGAAGGTGAATGAGAACAAGGTAGTGGTGGCTAGATTACCGCTGGTGTTTTCGGCATTTTATGCAATAATAATTTCACGCGGAAAAATGGAATTTCAGGAGGTGGTTGGATGGTCCCCGTGCGGAATGAGTTTTTCAATTGCGAAGACGACGACAGTGCGTTCCAAGTGAGAGTCATTACGATAGTCTTTATTGCATTATCTCGCAACACCGAATCGCTGGGGGGAAATAGAAGCTCAACCAAACTTTTCAAGCCAAGATTCAGAAAATCAAAAGGGAAATCAAGGTTAGATGGATATGAATACGTATAGCCTGAAAATTAAGTAGTTCTGTGCCGAGTTGAAAAAAGTCCTTCGATCATTCACGTCTAATTTGTAAATTTCCAGTTATGCACATTTATTTTGCCAGGTATAGGTTCAATAATTGACCAAAAAAGTGTAAAAAAATCTTTTGAGCGAGTGAGTTACCACTCCCATGCATATCCACTACTACATATTTTCTGAGCATGATTTCTCCTCGACTTGGATGTGGTGTCGATTGGATAAAATGATAAGGAATGAGCGTGAACGTGTAAATAACGCACGACACGAGGACAGCCATGCCAAGGACTGAGAGGTTCGCTTGTTTTAACGAATCATGATTTGCTTTACAAGGGCCACCACGCCACTCCACTACGCTACTCTCTGTTTTCTCGCAGAAAATATTAAAATGTATTATTGGCTGGTGCTGGTGGTGATGATTATCATAATTTAATAATGATAAATAAAAGTTCGGGCATGCGATGGCGATACCTGACCAGTCAAGGGGAAATTTCTTTTTCTTTTCGCCAAATTACGTCTGCTTTAATTAACTCGAATATATTTAGAATTTAATAAGACACGAAGAGGAGAATATGTGCTTATGTACCTCGGGCGGGAATATGCGATTCCTCTAGCTGGTCTATGGTGTACGCTTTAAAATTGGCTGTTGGACTTTTAATACGTGCAGCATTATAAATTAAGTGGTGATTTATGGCATCAGATCTGATCATCTCAATCCACTCCAATCGAATCCACTCATTTCGATATTATTTTTTTCGCGAATGGCCCTTCCCCCTTTGAGAATGTGTTGAGAGTTGGAATGAGTAAGTAAGTAAGCAAGCGAAATTATTCTTGGCTGATTTCAAACAAATGAAAGTGAATTGTGAGGAGGTAAATATTTTGGCAAAAACCAAAAAATTGCGAATCCACATGCTCATGCTCGTGCGCTGGGATGAGATGAGGGGAGACGTGAGTTATTTTACGCAGGCCAGGCCATCCCAGCTATTCGTAATGAATACGACCATTAATTATTATTATCATCACCATTATCATCATCATCATCATCCTCTTCTTCGTCGAATTGCTTCTTTGAGGGGAAAAAATGAGAATGCGAAATGAAAGTCATCCATAAGTTTGTACTTGTAATATTCCTGCTCCGCACGAAAGGAAGGCTCACATCTGTGCCAGTCCAGCAATAAATAAAAATATTGTTTTAGATTTATAATCGCTTGATTTTATTCTTCGTGAATGAATGAAATAAGTAATACTTATTTTCCCTAAGAATAAAATATGATTGTTCCTATTACACTTGACTTAATGATGACGTGAATGGCAGTGATAATGATTGAGCGTAATGACTGCAGAAATTCATGAAAAAAAGTTAAATATTTAAATGTCCCTGGGTGATTAGCGAAGCAATGGCTTTTTCGAAAGGTGATAAATGCTCGTTCTGCAAAATTGTTGAGGATTGTGTTCTGCAACTTATAGATAGGTACTCGGTGATTGGCGAAGTCAAGCCAAGTCACCTTCCCTTCCTTATTCTGTGAATGTAATGTGCAGCAATAATAATTAGTGGACCTGGTCAGGCACTCGCTCGCTCGTAATCGCAACGGACCTACATAACACATTTTGAACTCAGCCACGGATCAAGTTTGGGCGCGCGTCTTAGAAAAACTCATAGAATTCCTTAATGTGAGTCGTCGCAATCACCATCGTCATTCCTCAATACGAAAGCAGGCACTCGTCGTCGTCATCTTCGCCATCATGTTGAAACTGTTGATGATCATCACCATCGTCGTGAATGATCATGATGGTTCTGTATTTTGCATAAATTAGCAATTTACGAATTACTAAATCATGTCCAATTTCTCAAAAGAATGGATCGAGTAATGTAAGCAAGTAATGTATCGCGATCCATCCATTCCTCTCGTAGATATTCCTCCCCTTCAAAAAACCAGCCCAATGGAGAAATCAAAATCGACCCGGGCACAACATAAATACGTAAATGAAAGCATGAAACCAAAGAACCACACTTCTGAGATAGATTCCCTGATGAAAAAAATAAAATAAATCAGTGGGATTTTTTTTTCATCTCGGATTCATTCATGATTGAGGAGGAGGGGCAGAGGCCACGCTCATTTTTTTGCATTTCTAATGTATCCCCATCTTAAGTACAGTGAGTGCAAGTGAAGTTGACAAGTTCCTTAGGTTCCTTCTCTCCCACTGGAGAAAAAAAACATTCCGGGGGGGGGGGGGGATTCATATGCAAAGTAGGGGAAAACAATGCGGAGGGCACCCTGCAATCAAGTCAGAGTTCTCATCATCAAGCCACTCTTCCCCAGATCATTGATTAACTGTCGCAAATACATTCACATTTTCCTAAGGAACGCACTCACTTCTCCTATTTCTATTCCCCAATCACTGAGCATCATTGGTCACGAGGGATGAGGGAAAAGTCTAAATATCTTCTTGTTGGGTCTGAGCAAGAAACGAAAAATTAGGGAAAAAACTTTTTTATGCCTGAAAAATTCTAAAATTCTTGAAGTTCATCCCAATCCCCAAAGATAATAGTGGAGGGGCACGCACCACCGCAAGAAATTGTTTCTTATCCGCAGAGTCTAAAATTGACACGCAACTTATTTTCCTCCAAAAAATGTGAAACATTTCTCCATTTAGAAGGCAGAGTGAGTAAAGTGCTTTAGCCACACGCGCTTAGCCACTTTCAACTTGAACTAGCTTCTCCGTGCATTTTTTTTCTTCTAGCCTGTGAGACAAACCCCAGTACTTCATCCCATGCCTATGGTGATGTCGGTGTCGGTGGGAAAAAAGTATTTCGCCGTTTTTTATAGAAGGAGACTTGTGTTTGTAGTGTAGCACATTACTATGCAGATCTCTCCCCCTCAAATGGCGGAACGAAAGAAACTAGTAGTTGGGTACTAACAAGTCTTCGAGGAGCTATTTCATGATAATGGAGCATTTTTTTTAAACATGGAGACCCAATCCTTCCGCTCCTTTCCTTAAATTTGATTCGAGAAAATGACCAGAGGAGAGAAAAAAAATTCCTCCGTTGTGGAAAACACGACATTAAATTACTCATTTCCTCCGAATGCCCCGCTACTTCAAGTGAGTGAGTAGATAGTCCACTCCTATTCCTATTCCTGATAAATTGCTGGGAAGTCAGAAGAACTCAGAGGAGTTTTGTGGTTCACGCTGCGCCAAAAAAATAGATATCCATATCCACATCCACTCACTCGATCTCCTCTCATGTCTCCCCATTTTTGACTGTTGCCAAGATGAAAAGTGGCCATATCACTGTGGTGATAATCCCTTCCTCGGAGGAGCTTCCAGAATGAGGAAAAAAATATGCGCAATCCCTTTTTATGTGATCAACGTCATCAAACCAAACCAAAAGACACTTTTTTCTCTCCTCGCACTCCACTCATCCCCCCACACATTTCTAATATGGCTGCCAAAAAGGAGAAGAGTGGATTGGAGTGGAGTGGAAACGGAACAGGGCTTCATGATTCGAGTAATGTTATGCAAATGGTAATGGCACCAAAATATATATCTTCAGAGACCAACAGAGAGAAAGAAGGTGGAATCACCACGTATCATCATCATCATCACCCTCATCGTCATCCTCATACACACACTCGGCTTAATTCCAAGAAAATGGAAGGCACAAGGAAAAAACACATATTACCATCGAACCAACCACCCACCCACCACAGAAACCTCTGTGAGCGCACCAGTCGCAGAAAAACGCTAACAGGATTATCCATCCTTTTGGCTCTGCCGTTGGCACATATTCTTCCGGGATTCCTCCATCATTATTACAGCGCCATGTTCGAAGCCAAGCCAAGCCATGAGCTATCGAAGAGAAATACTTACTTACTCCCAAATCCTCGGTATTCCTCCGCGGAGGCCATGGTATGTAATCAAATTAGAAAAAAAAAATTCATTGAAATCCCAGCCCAGAGCCTAGCTTCCGCTTAGAACAATACTAACAAAACCACAGAAACCTCTGTGAGCGCACCAGTCGCAGAAAAACGCTAACAGGATTATCCATCCTTTTGGCTCTGCCGTTGGCACATAAGTATTCTTCCGGGATTCCTCCATCATTATTACAGCGCCATGTTCGAAGCCAAGCCATGAGCTATCGAAGAGAAATACTTATGTACTCCCAAAATCCTCGGTATTCCTCCGTGGAAGCCAAGGTATTTAATCAAATTAGAAAAAAATTCATTGAAATCCCAGCCCAGAGCCTAGCTTCCGCTTAGAACAATACTAACAATCAGGTTTTGACAATTAGCATGCATTAATCAGAATCCATGGGTGTCATCTCAATCCTTCTCAAAAGTCCGAATTCCTTCATATCGACCAAGGAACGGGTAAGCCGAGGGCCAGCCTCAGAGTGAGAAGAAATAGCTGAAGTTTCATGGATCAAACCAACCACATGTTTTTTCTTTTCATGGAGAGAGTGTCGCCCTCACTTTCATTATCTCACGGGGACAAAGAAAGTCGTCTTCATTGTGATTGTCGCACTCACAGATAAAATATCCCATTTGTGTATGTGTGTGTGCGTTTCTTTATATCCAGCAACCACCTTCCACACCGGTACCACATCACCACCACCACTTTATTTCCCAGCCCGGCACGACGTCTTCCTCTTGAATTAAGAGAAATGACGTGGATTTTTTTGCACGCACGCAACCGAACCGAACCCCCGAAAAAAACAATAGGAGTAGGGAGCTCAAGAACAATTCATCTTTTCCCAGGCAGTGAGTGAGTGAGTACATGGGTTTTTTTTGTGGGATGAAGAAGCATTTAATTTGCCACCCTGCTGATAGCAGAAGAAAACATTTGCAATGGGCTACTTTGTTTAATCACCATCATCTTCCCCATAACCAGCGTGATTATTCCTCTTTCTCTGTGTGATCAAGGGTAAGTACGTTGTCACGATTGAGAAAAGAAGAGGAAAAAACTGACCCAGAAAGCAAGATAAATTTATGTGGTGTGTGTATTTATTTCTCTGAAAAAAAATGAAGACTATACCCTGGGCCCGGTCTAGGTTTAAGGAGGCACAGGCACAATACACGTCTGTCTGTGCGCTATTGTGAGGAAAATCCAATAAAAATATGAGATGACTATATATCTGCCTGATCACTTCATGTAATGAAAACCGGCTTAAGAGACGCTGATACTGATGACCATGATGATGAGGATGAGGATTCTTCCCCCGTCGGAGATGAGGTTCACGAGGAGGAGGAGGATGATGATTATGATTACGATGACGTATATATTTTTTTCCCTACAAAAGTCTCTTCAAAATCCAATCCGATGCATTTTTCTCCTCTCTGTGTGCCTTATTGACTTTTCCCATCTTCGAGGATTGTGGTGGTATGGTGTGGTGTTGGTGTATGTTTTTTTTGCATGACCCCCTTCATCCTCTCCATCATGGGATTTGACGGTTATTACCTGGCGATCCTAAAATATTGGTGTGGTGTTTTCTCAAGAAACACTTGACTCACAGCCACGATGAGATGTGTACCTACCTACCTACATAATTTTAATGACTGGGCAAGACCAAAAAAAACGAGTGGTCGAGTCAAGTAAGTCATGATGAATTAAATGATGATGCGATTCTCGCGAGATGTTGAGGTGATGATGATGATGATGCTGATGATGATGCACTTATTCCTTCCTTTTTTCCCGATAGACGCTGAAGCTGATTGGGAATTGCGAGCTGGGCTGACTGACTGACCGATTAAAGGGAATAAGAGAACAATGCACCATTATCGCAATACCAGGGAGTTACAAGTTGGCCAGTCTGGTTCGGCCACAAAATACTTACGCACATTCCACCCGAATACAGGAAAAGCATTAGACAGAAGACGTCAACGTCTTCAGGAGTCTGGCTGCAACGTGTGAACTGATTTGGAAGAAAGAGCAGGAGAGCGTCTGCAAGGAAGGGACCGCATTCAGTCAGTTCCTCAGCAAAAAGTGCCTTTCCGGTGAGGAAAGAGAGAAAAAAATTGAAAAAAAAAATCTATTTGATTTTTGGTCCATCCTCATGCATACACTTCTCCCTCATTTGAAAAAAAATGATCTTCTGGGAATAGGGTAAATAGGAGGTTTATCTGCTGCGGTGTGAAATTACCGTAATTACAAGTGATTGTTGGTACAAAGTATATCATTCCTTATTGATGACTTGAGGAGAAGGAGCAGCTGCTGCATTTAAGAAAGGAGTCATCTTCATCATCACCATCATCATAATCAAGTTCTTTGATTGCTGAAGACCAAGAGAGGAGGCAGATGCCGGTTCCTTCTCCTATGATTGCTGCATCTAACTATTCTAGCTAGAAATTATGTTGTTTGTTCTTCCGAATCAGAATCAGGGAGAATGTTTGTGAAGTCAGGCTGGGTTTGGGTTGTTCGCGAAAAAAATGGAAGAGGAGAACATGGAGAACAAAAAAGAAACAAGGGAAATTACTACTCATTCACTTGACTCCTCTTTAGTTTTTTTCGGGAATGGAGTGAGCGAGTCCAGTCCGATAGTGATTTTTTTCCCTCTGATGCATTCCCATTAATTGAGAAGGGTTGATATGGAAGATAAGGTGATGATTATTATTACCCTCACAAGACAAAACTATTATGTATGCATGGATGTCTCGGGGAATTACATTGGCAATGTAAATAGAAAGGTATGAAAATGATGTTTTGCTCTCCGACATGAATCAAACTTGAGAGAAGGGAAAATCCAAATCTAGAAATGCCAAATTGAGTCGGTTTTCAAGCCATCTATTGTGATCACTCACTCAACGAGAGGGGAGAATTTGCAAAAGAAAAAAATAGAGTGAGGCTAGCTATTGTATAGTGGGATGGAAGTGCTAGGAATAAAAATGCCTGCATGTTGTAAGTACTAAGTACATTTCATGTATTAAGCATTTTTATTTGTGGCGGCGGCCGCCGCCGCAGAAGAAGAATGCACTGCAATGATTGATGCGGATGGGAGAAGATGATAATAATAAGAATTGTGGTGATGATGAGTTTATTCCTATTGTTGGTGTGGTATGCAGTATGCATGCGCAAAATAACAATCCTCTGACTCACTCACTCAGGTGGACTGAATCACCGCGGAAAGAAGTGATTTGCACTTTGGAAGGTGATGCTTATCTTCTTGCATCTGCTGAAATGAAATGAGTCGATTGAGCGCTATGCAAATAAAGGGAAGAAAAAAAATATGCTGGGTTTGGATTGGATTGAGTTATCACTTGAACATCACGCGAAATAATGAATTCAACCATTTTCTTCGTGAAAATAGGATGGGGATGATGATGATGATACATCTTCCCTCAGTTAAGTACATACTGCATGCTAAATACATCATAAACTCTAAAGGCGGCACTGTGGAGAAGGGATGTTTTCAAATTGTTGCGTTTACCCATTTCACAAAAAAATGAGAGCTTTTCTATCAATAACCATTTATCAATCTGAGAATCTAATATCTGGCGCTGAAATTTCGCATGCAAATTACTCAATTACCAGCTAATTTGGTTGGGTGATGTTGAGAAAAAAATAACCAATTGGGGATNCTGAGAATCTAATATCTGGCGCTGAAATTTCGCATGCAAATTACTCAATTACCAGCTAATTTGGTTGGGTGATGTTGAGAAAAAAATAACCAATTGGGGATGGATTCGACTATCCCGATGGAGAGAAAGCGCAATGTGCTTTTCGGCAAAAGAAGAAGTGTGTATATGGGTAATACATATTAATCCTAATAAAAATTTAAAGAGGCACGGGATGCGAATGATGTAAAAAAAACTAGACCAAGAATTCACGCGCAAAAAATATCACATTTTTTATGAAGATGAGGAGGCGGATGATGATGATGATGATGATGTTGATGGGACTTATTATTATTTTATAGTATCGACATTTCAGTCACGACCAGAGTCCAATGCTCCAAACAAGAGCAAAAAATTACCTCACGATTTCTCATTAAAAAATGTGATTTCTTGACCTGGTTATATTGTTTACGCTGCTCCCATCTGCGGATTTTTTTTTTCGAAAATATAGATGGTTCCCATTGCCAGACTATTAGCGTGGTGATGTGTGGAAACAGCTCATTTTCTTATTCATTAGCCGTTCCTTCATCAATATCATCATCATGAGCAGCAGCATCCTGAGAGCATCTTCTCTTTGAGGGAAAATGCGATTGAATTTCGTGGAGAATGAGGAACAAAATGAACACGATCAATACTTAATGGATATTAAATGAACACCTCTTCAGGGGAAAAAAATTCGAGGCAGTTTGCGATCGCGAACTGAATTCGCAATCAATAAACATCTTCATGGCGTAATGTAATGGGTGTCGTGCGCTAACCTAATGGAATAAATTGTATTGGGGGAAAGAAGACGATTTTTCGAAAAGAAGTCTGAATGACGAACTGGATTAAGCATCGTGAGGAAGAATTGAGACACCACTTAAGTATTGACATCATCCACCCTCATTTCAGAAAATAAAAGCTTTTACCTGGATGGATGAATGGATGGATGGAAAGTGGAGGCGTGTTAAATTTGTATATTTGGATTGATTGATGGATACAAAGCGGATGTGGGGCTTGGTGGATCAGTGGCGAGAAGAGCTCAAATACTAAATTTAAAATCACATTCCTTAATGATGATGAACGTCTGGTGATGATGGTGATGATGCAACGAATTTTTACGAGGAATAGATTCGTCGAATGAGTTTCCATGTAACTTATCTCTCAATAAATCAAATCAAGTCATTTCTATTTGCTCGAATGCCTCCCCCTTGTCACTCACTCAAGGAGGGATTCTTCATCTGCTGGATTCTACTGAAGTGGTTACGTGGCCAGGTTAAAAATTCCCGAGTTTCGCTTAAAGATCCAAATGACTAACGCTAAAGCCTCTCAATAGGATACAATTTTGTTGAAATTTAGTCATAAAAAAGTGCTCCGATGTAAAAAATAAGTTATTTATATCGCTTCTCCACCAACAAAAATATCTCGACCCCACAATCACAATCCCACTCTTGACGAATTGTCACTGGGCTTTTGTATGCAAATGAAGGTGACGGGTACATGGATCCAGCTCTAGATGAATAAGAAGAAGAGTGAGTGAGTGAGTGAGTAAGTAAATGCACATTTGTGCTCCACGATGGGTTTGGGATGCGATAACACGGAAAGCATATATTATTATTGCTCGAACTCAACTATTTATCGTGATGATTATTATTATGAAAATGTAAGTGAGTGTGACAAGGTACATTAACTCCTCATCTTATTTTTATCGTCCCTTGTTTGCATTCCCATCGCCAATAAATGACAAAAAGGAGATCTGCCTCTCATTCAACAAAAAAAGCATGAGCATTATCCTTTTGAATCCAAAATCTCGCTTGGAGCACTCGATCGAGATTCGAGAAATTCAAAGCAGTAAAAATGTTGCAACTCTAAAGCAAACTCAGAATAGGTAGATAAGTAGGAGCAATGGCATAAGAATGCATACAAGCAGTAAGGAAGAACTACATAAGTTATCTAGGTATCTGCAGAGCTAAATTTAAGCACTCAAGCCGTAAAAAAAGAGAGTCGTGGAAAGTTTGCTCACGTTGTAGATGATGTATTTCTCTGTAAAGAAAGAAAATAGAATCATTTAGCATTTCATTCCATAAATGTTCACTCTCGAGACTTTTATTCTTTAGTTGTAGATGATGTATTTCTCTGCATCTTCTTCTCTCGTCCCCGGCGCATACACAGGACAAATGATGTTCACCTGATCGTACGGTAGATTATCCCGATTCACATCAATTATGTGATCTGTATTGTCTATTCGGAATCTGTAAAGAAAGAAAATAGAATCATTTAGCATTTCATTCCATAAATGTTCACTCTTGAGACTTTTATTCTTTTTCCCTTTCTCTTAATTCTCCTCTGATCCATTTCTTGACAATAAAAATAAATCACGCAACTAACTACGTAAGTAAGTGCGCATCCCTATTTCCCCATTCCCATTTAATTGTCAACCCTTTCGCAGTAAGATATAAGGGAGTCGTGACAGTAGATTGTGGGGGATTGATAAGACGAGCCTGCGACAGGAAGGAGAAAAAATATAAATATATTAGAAGACGTATTAACCGAGTGAGTGAGCGAGTGAGTACTTCTGCCTTGCTTGCACACGAACAATAAAACATTTCTCGTCTACTCAGCGAAGGTGATCACTGACTGCTCTTCGGATCGGACAGAATGCATTCCAATTGTCCTCCTCATCATGTCAACTCGCATCTCATTCAATTCAATTCAACAATTCCGTTTTCACGAGATACATTTCTGAATCATGCTCGCCGCGCAGCAGGCGGTAGCGCAGGGAAGTCGAGTGATAGATCATGATTCCAAAATGATGATGAATCCTCAGATTTCCACATGGGAAAACAAGATGCCGGCGGGGGTGGTTTCGATTGTAATGCTGTTGAGTGGCTCTCTTTAGTTGATGGTTCGTTTCATCTTGTCTCGTTTAGTTTTTTTTGCGGGGACATTTAAGTCGTGTCATTCCTGTCACCTTTGTAAGGTATGCTCAGAAGTAAGTAAGTATGAATTCAAGTACGTACTTGGTAGCCGAAAACGTGGATTGTCATCATATCATTCCCATGATGAGCGAAGAATTCCGCGGCACAAAAATGGTGACTTTGATTAGGAAAAAAATGTGGTGTAGTCTATTGTGAGGGTGACACTGCAAAATGGGACTGTTTGCGTTGCATACCTTACTTATTTCCCCAGTTGAGAAATCAAGGAATGTCACCGAGCAGTAGTGGTAGTGATATGTCACATTAACAAATTTGATGAATGAATGACTGAAAGAATGAATACCCCTGCCCGGCCAACTTTTGCTTGACCGTCTTGGACAGAAAAAAAGAGAGGAAAGATGATGATGATGAGTTGAGTTTAGCTGAGTACCTTACACACCTTCCTCGCCCTTATTGTAAGTAAATATGTGAGAGGAAGATGATGGATGAAAATGGCGAATGAAAATTATGTCAAGTGACATGACAATTACCATTCCATATCTGTCAAGTCATCTCATGTCGTGGATGACGATAGTTGGGTCAACTGGGTGAAGTGATACGATCCTCTAGTATCCTTTCAGAAGGAAGATGTACTAATACCTGAAGCAAATTTTTTACTCAGGTACTACTATCTACAACTACAACATCGGAGAATTCATGTTAGCATCACTCCAACGCAATAAATTTTTACGATGATGACCATGATGCCCATACGAGAGTGGAGTGAGTTCGGTTGTGGTGGTGGGAATGGCGAAGTCGTAAAAAACGAAAAGAATTCCAGTGAAAATGCCTCGGAGAAGTGAGGAGGGTTGGGAGATCGTTCAGCCTTTACATGGGTAAAAATGTTGAAAAAATGTTTTTGCCATTAGATACTTATTACATGCCCACAAATATAGTGTAAGGCATTAATGCGAACTTGCCTTTTTTATATCATTAAAGGCCACAAGATAAAGATAGTATTTTTTCCCCTGCATAAGTAATTTCACTCGAATAAATACATTCCCGAGTTCACGCGGGGAATGCAGGTAAGTTAGTGAGTGAGAATTAAAGGCCACAAGATAAAGATATTTTTTCCCCTGCATAAGTAATTTCACTCGAATAAATACATTCCCGAGTTCACGCGGGGAATGCAGGTAAGGTAAGGTGAGTAAGTGCATGTTTCACTCAGAAATCTGGCGATGATCGAGTGTGTGTGGTGATGGTGGTGGTGGCTGATGTGGAGAATGGATTAAGAGGAGCGAGGAGCACATCGAGCAAGCCTTCAAGGGATTTTTGCAAACTTGTTTAATTCCTCTCCTCGCCACTCTTCCAAAGTATTTATTTTACAGGATAATAATAATAAGTACGCAATAATGTTTCAGCCTCGGTGTGGATCGGATTCGACCATTTTTTATAGTAATCCTGAGAGATTATTATCATCATACCTGCAAAAAAGGGAGTAAATAAAGTGAGAGAGTTGTGGAGGGGATGGTAAGTCAGTGTGTTCGTTGGTCGGTTGGATAGAGAGCCGAGTCGAGTCTTCGGTCGTTCGGTTGGACAGAGTGACAGACAGACAGATGGATGGATTCATGCATGTTCCCCCAAACGCATAGAATCGTTATTACTGGGCATCATGGACAGCTCGAAGAAATCATCGAGGAGGTGGACAGAGTGGAGTGGAGTGGAATGGGGCGCTTCGCGAAAAAAAACGTTTTTGAATTGTCAGAGCAATAATAATAAAAATGCAAAGAGCCTTGAAGACGTAATATTTTGGGGAGAATGTTTTCTGGGAGAAAATTATATACACGCCCCGACATCAAGTACCTATCATGAATGTGGAGATGAGTCCAACTCAGCTTTTTCTTCCTCCGCATACACATCCATCCACCGCGTTTCCCTTGAGGACACAAGTGAGTCAAACCGAAAAATATGGAGTGGTAATGATAACGTGCGGAAAAAAATTCTATCAGGCATTATGCATCTCGTTGTAGTACTACTACTACTATTACTACTTAAGCCATAATCATAACAATAAATGCTTATCTTATGTATATTCATGGTATCGTATCACGCATCAACATCTGAAATCTACCTGTGCGACCACACCACACCACGACGAGAAAGAATGGATGGATCCTCAGTCAGTAGTAATGCGATGCAATGGTTAGTGCACAAATGCCCAATATATTATTGTTATGAGTGAGACAGAGGCACGGGAGTGAGATACCAGAAGAAAAAAAGAAGAAGAAGAATTATCTGGGTTTTTTCCCTTCAAAGATGGATTCTAGACCCGCCTCAATATTCCATCAAAATATTACGAGCTCCCTGGCTACTGCCTACCCACCCGGCCTTTAATGCATGCAAATGTGGATGCGAGAAA
>JAHZNH010000596.1:0-12780 GCA_027744355.1 Tyrannoseira gladiata
TGGGAATGGCGTGCATTACTTATTACCACTCGTATGATTTGTTTCCTTCACAAAGGCATCATTGAAACGGGGTCATTGACTGCGTCGCGTATTTTCTAGCGCCAGGAAAATTTTCCTCTTGACCTAGGTAATGATGACGAAGCGAAGGGATGATGTAACTCGGGGCTGGTCTTCATTCAAAAAAATTATGGCTGTTTGGGAGTACGAGACGTGCATCACATTCACTGAAGAAAATTCTACGAAAATCAAAAAGTAAACTGCGTTGTGGTCCCCTGACTCACTACGAAAACTCCTCGTGCAAGCAATACCATCACCAACTTTTGAAATCACGTTGATAGGCACACGTACACCAGCAAAAAAGTGAATATGCGTGCGAGCTAGAACCTCTGAGAAAGATGAGACTACAGCGAAGGGCCAGTAAGTAGATTCGAGTGACTCATTCTGAAATTCAAGCCTCTGTTTCAACTTGAATCGGTGACAATCTACCTCGTATGCTACTTTTATGATTTCATTCACTTCCGTTAGATTGTCCAATTACCCGAGTCATCAGAATGATAAGAGGCAAAGCATTAAACTTTATGCTTTGCTGAGAAAAAAGACAAAAACCACATTGAATATGAACTGTTTAAAGTTATTGGGGACATTAGTTCCTGCACCACTGACGACAAAAGTTAGGGATTGAAGGAAGAAGAAGAATGAATGCATATAAGTAATGCAGAAGTATCCACTTTTTTAACAAAAGAAGCATACTGCCACAATTTTCTAGCCTTACCCCAGTTTTTATTGAGGAATTTGTGTAGTGAATCCACCCTCGCAAAACTTGAGATGATGAAACTGTCATTTCGTGTCATGCGGCCTGAATACTCGTAGGATTTTTTTCCTCTAAAACAAGGGATTCAGAGTAAAAATATTTTCCGAATAAGTAGTGCAAAAACTTGGTGGGTTGAAGGGATGCAGATACTACATCCTGAGAATGTCAGGGCAACTAACTACCTATCTATTTTGACAGCGAAGGATGATGATACTTATTCAAAATAGTTTTTTTGAGATTTATTTGCTCAGTTTCAAATCTCTTTTCACGGCATCACCACACATTTTCATTTTGTATTTGTCTTCTAAACTTTCTAGAGAAAACGAAGTTCGATCACCATTACCAGTTTTCTCAGAGGTGAAGTGGTACAGTCGGGGTCGATTCCTGATCAAGATATTTATGATTATCATTATTATTACCTTATATTATCCCTTGTCATTAAGTATTTCTTTTCGACGACACATATCCCAAAGAAAAGTGAGTTGCTCGCACGGTGACTTGACCCCATATCAAGTTCAATCATTTTATTAATTTTTTTTCCTTGCGAAAGTTGTACGAAAGTTTGATCTGAAAGTTTTTCTAGTTTTTTAGGTGTAGCCAGCAAGTGCACATTAAAAAGTGATATTTATTATATCTGATCAAGTGGAAAAATGCAATGAGTAGAAAATTGTCTTTCTCTTTTTTTGAATAGAGTCTCAACTCTACTTGAGGACCCATTTTTATGATTCAATCAAGAGAAGAAAGTTTTTTTTTCACGCGACACTCCAAAAAAGCATTCAGCAGGATTTCATATCGTGGGGGAATTAGGTAAATAAATAAAATGTGCATGTGCGAATATGAGTGTATGTACGTATCTATATATATATACGTCTTTATTGCAGATCAGTAAAAAAAATATAGATCCATAGGGTAAGTAAAAAATGTATAAAAATGTATAAAAAAAGTAATATTGATTAAGAATAGGATCACTCTCAGGCTGCATCCTGCGTCAATAGCGGGGACCGCCTCTGAGAGTTCCAGTCATTTCCTATGATTTCAAACAAGTTTAGATTGGTTTCACGCACGTCATCATCATGTAATAGTAGGCTGTGCCAGGATTTGTACAGTGTTGAAGCGAGACTCATTTGAGAGTATCTATATTGCGGCGATTTTCTAGTTTGTCCTGAGTGAGTGACAATTCACAATAATGAGACTGGCTGTAAAGTGAGAGCAATTCTCTGTAGGCTGGCAAGTTAGCAAACACACTACCTTTTTTTCTAAATACTGTACCATTATCATGGCGCACGCTCGCTAATTGTGAAAATTGTGATGCAGCTCAAAATCATTTTTTGCTGCATGCGCTATTTTTTAAAAGTTGGGTTGATAAATAAGAGGGGAATTAAAACTTTCCACTTTGAAAAAATATAAGTCACTTCAGAGTTTCTCCTGTTTAATTTAAACTGCACCATTGTTGCTGGTGGTGGTGGCATCACGTTGTCCCTTTCAACAATGGAGATCATAGACATTCATGTGATGACGATGACGATAGTTAGGAGTGATATCACATTCGCTCTGAACCAATATCCAACAATAACATAACCTCATCATCATCATACATCATGAATATTTTCAAGTCCTTATTTCAGGCATTTAAATATGAGGATACACCATATATTTAGGTTATGTATAGGTTTTTTTGTGAAATGGCTGAAGAAAGTTGACGCTTTTTAGTATATGAGTCAAGTTAGTCATTTACATGCAAAAAATATTTATTGAGCGATTTATGATGAAGTGTGGAAAAATGAGCCTTACATCGCTGATTTGTAAAAATAAAACTCAGCGTGTGTTGAAATGAAGCGATCGATGATGATATGATGATGATATTTACTCCTCTGATTTAGCCGCAATGGTTGAATGTGGATGTGACATTATTTTCAATAGGAAGGTAATAGGGATGTAGGCAAGGAATAGCATTAGCATTTCAAGAAACACGTTCACGTTCAAGCTCAAGTTTGTTGAAAGTGCAGGGAAGCCAAGCCATCTCATCACATCACCTACTCCACGGTGATGGGATACTGTTGATATTTTTTGCAAAAAAAAATGCATGCATTCTCAAGCTGTGGCTTTAGGTCTCCCCTATTTCATATCATGCTGTTGTGGTATTCGGCCAACAATGCAGTGCAAATTTCTATTTTGTAAAGGAAGGGAGATGAGATTGGGGAGAGATTTCGAATGAAAAATGACTTATATCGGGCATGATACTTTTTACGCCTTGCCATGGGATTGGCACCACACCACCACCACTGCTCATTGTAAAGTAGATGAAAGTACTGTGTACGAAATGAAATGAAAAGAACATTATTCATAATAGTATATAGATCTCTATAGCAAATCTCACTATTTTAGGCTGCTATTCGGCATTGTTTTTTTTTGTGGGATTCTGATCGTCTCTCGCTTCGAAAGACGCTTTGAAACTGCTGTAAAGTCGTGAGCTTTTTTTCGCATTTCAAGTTGTATGAGAAGCTCAACCTGCTTCATTTTCTTCTAATGTAACAGTGCATGTTGCAACTCGCATTTCTTCTGATAAGCATTTCGAACATGCGCGTCCTTTTTCTCCCTGGGTGGATGATGATGATACTGATGATAATACATTATTACGTGCATCGTGTACATCGTATCTTGAAATGAAATGAGTGTATGCATGCATGCATGAATGCTGACTTACGTATTTTTTTGACAGGTTCGTACTCACTAATAGCGAAAAAGCCGACGGTCACTATTTAAGAGAGTGAGTGGAGTAAAATGTTGCCCATTCCAGCTCCACTAATTGGCTTGGCTAGTGCTACTACTAAACCTTCGAAAAAGTCTTGCAACAATAGCAGCAACAGTGGCGATTGCTATTTCAATCATCGCAGAGTCTTTGTTCCGTTGATTTACCTTGGTGGTACAGCAAGTCTTTGTTACCTCTTTTTATTCGCATTGATTATCGGGAACGAGAAAGCGCATCATCATCAACACCACCACCACCATCATTACATTCTTCAGCGTCCACTCGGACTCTTACAGTTAGCTCTGCGGGGGAACAGAATCAACAACATCAACAGTGAAAAGCAGTTTGACTTAAGTGGCATTCCTCAAGAAAGCTTGGCGAGTGAGTTGAATAAAAGAAATCGAAAGGAGGAGAAGCGTAAACTTTCATCCTCTCCCACTACCGCTACCGCTCAACCCAAATTTCACAGGAAGGTTTTGTACTCCCTTCGGAGATCGGAGAGACCGGCGAGAAAGAAGCAAAATGGAACCAGGAGAAGTGATTCCACCAAAATTTGGTCTGGTCATCAAGACCTAGATCACATTCTCCAATTTTCTATCACATCGCAAATCAAAAATGAGCTGCGAAGTAAGCGCTCCTTCCCCGCGGAGGAGACTTACATCTATCCCTGGATTGAGGATTCGCAATGCAAAAAATTCAAAGTTCAATTTGCCAAAAGGAATACTTTCAAGCCTCGGTAAGTAACAAGCCTAACTTTACTAGAATCACTTGATGCTTTAAATCGGGTTTCGGAACATATTGCTTTTACATACTTTTGTCGGCTTTTTAATTAAGTATGCCTATCAGCATATAAAAATTCGTGGTGCTTTACCAAAGTAGTTATGCATGTGCTTACTCAACTCGCATGTCATGCTTTTGCTTCATCATATCAGTCTTTATTCGCTGCGCTTGACTTGGAATTTATTATTACAATAGATCTCAACCTTTCTTATTTTTTTCATTTATTTTGTTCCAGAGCTTTGGTAAAAAAGCATATTCGAGTCTGGTTTGCTGGGCGAGCTCCGAAAACCCAACGATGGCACAACCATAGTTCAAAAAACACATCATGACACCGTAGGACTAAACAGAGTATATCATGAGAAGGAGACGGAGATCATCTTTGGCTATCGTGGGATCCTAATAATAAGAAATCCCTTTGATGCTCTGGTTTCGTATTGGAATTACCTCAACAGCCTAAGCAAAGACCGCCACACGGGGGTTGCAGGAGAAAGTGAATTCAAAAGTAAAAGTAAGTTTCAGTTACATTACAAGTTCTTCTCTTTCACTGGACATTATTGAAATCAATCTGCAAGTATGATTATATGAGTCGCTTTCATGGCTTCACTTGCTCAAGCAATTTGGAAAAAAAAGTTGGATCGATCGAAGTAGGCTCCATTTTTTAATTTTTTTTTCGTAAGCATTTTTTACATGGAAACACGAGCAGCTTCATTTGATCAGTGTCCTATGGACCAAGTCATAGTTGATTGTTCTTGCTCCATGTAATTTGGCATGTGTAAGTCATCCGATTTGGAATGCAATCATGCTTTCCTTCCCCGTTTCAAAGTACTTTTCTCAAAAAAATTATCCTATATACAAGTTCTATTTAATATCTTCTTTTTGGGGAAATGACGTGAGCTGAAATTGAAATAACGCAAAATTACGCATTCTGTGACCTGCTTAGTAATTAAGTCGCGAAAGGAAGAAAGAAAATTCCATAAACGGCATGAAANTGAGCTGAAATTGAAATAACGCAAAATTACGCATTCTGTGACCTGCTTAGTAATTAAGTCG
Organism: Tyrannoseira gladiata; assembly: GCA_027744355.1. NCBI lineage: Eukaryota > Metazoa > Arthropoda > Collembola > Entomobryomorpha > Entomobryidae > Tyrannoseira > Tyrannoseira gladiata. The sequence goes on from JAHZNH010000596.1 coordinate 5,391, forward strand.
CGAAAGGAAGAAAGAAAATTCCATAAACGGCATGAAAAGCAGTCTTCGTATTACGTATGGTGTTTACTTATATATTTTTTTTCTCACTTTTTTTTTGTCTGTCTCCTTGTGTTCGCAGAATGGATAAATTTCGTTCTCACAAAAATCCAGCTGTGGACATCTTTAATTACTTCTTGGATAAAAAATTCTTCGGATTACTTGATCATTTTTTACGAAGACATTAGAAAGAATCCTCGTGTGGAGTTGATTCGCATTCTCAAGTATCTGAACCAAACCGTCGACCCGGCAAGATTGGATTGTCTTATGAAACCAAAGCATTTAGAAGGACCATTTCATCGAGCTCATCCAGAAGAGAAGACGATGATGATGATTACAACGACTACGACATCACTGAGAGAAGAAGAGGTCCCATTAGGAAATTCCACTCCAGCAGCGGGATCCACCTCGCTACAAGAGAAAAACTGGAAAATGTCACCGTCACCATACCATAAAAATAATCTCCGTCGAAACGATGAGCAAACAACTCTATCACTTCTAAATTCCAAACAGTCTCCGCACCAGCATCCTCAATCGCCCTCCTCATCATCATCATCAGCGGCAGCAGCAGCATCCCTATTATCTCTACTCACCACTTCTCAAAGATCAGTTAATATTACAGCGGCAGAACTTGACGGAGGAAAAAAAGACCTGTTTTCACTTTCATCCTTATCATCACCGCTCAAAACGATTTCCTCTACTTCCTCTCTACACCAACAAGAACAACAACTACTTCAGCAGAATCAGGATGATCGTACTAGCAGTAGTAGTAGTAGTAGAACGATGACGAGAACCAATGACAATCTTGGCAATAACAATAATAATAATATTAGTAATAATGGTCCAAACAACAGTTCAATTCTGCGGCTTGATCTCATCATTCAAGATAATATTGACCAAATCAATCGTTTCTTCCAGCAGAAAAGCATTCCTCTTCAACTTTTTTATTCTCCTCGACCGAGCACGATGTCGTATTTCCTTCCTGCTTACAATCAATCCACTGTTCCTTTCCCAGTTTCATCGGCCTCTTGAATTCAGGTAGTAGTAGTAAGTACGTAGTTGTATTAGTACTCTTCTACTCTTTCCCTTGGGCAAAGCTACTGGCGTGGCGTGTCATTTACTCTATATTTTGGAAAAGACAATGACTGACTATAGAAAAAAAAAGCAATCAAGAATTTTTGTCTGACAGCAAAAGGAAAGGCTCGAAATGTACAAAGACAAGGAAACACACGCGTAGAAACAGAGATAACATCGCCCAAATTTTAATAGCAGCTCGCACATAGTTCACACCAAAAAATAATGCGATTTTTTTATTCTTTCTCGTTCTTCCTGAGACAATACGATGTTTAGTAATTACGATTGCTATTGTGTAGTATTTTAATTTTATTTGTCCGATTTACTACTTCTGGGATTGTACAAAATGAGAGATAGAGAGATGATGATGCATCCATGCGAAGTGTCCCAATTCTAATTTTTTTTGTATTGTAGGTTTTAGATAGTTGATCACAGAACTGAGTATTTTATTTGTTCATACTATGACTATATTATTCATATAATAATAATAATTATTGTTGTTTTGTATTTACCACGTTTTTTGTTAATATTATATTTTTATGTAAGATGCTGGACTCCAGCCCTACTATTCCTAATATTTTATCCAACTACGTAAAGATTATTAATAATCATAATAAATATTGATTTGCATCACTGAATGCATTCTACCCCCGAATTTATAAGGTCTTACCAACTTATTTAAACGTTGATGGGAGAATTGAAGGAGTTGGTGTGAGTGAGTATAGAATGTTCGACTAATTCTGCACGGCCTATCCATAAATTGGAAAGGAAATCCAGGAAAAAGGAAATTGATCAATGAGTGAATGAATGTTGTTAAGTTTGGAGTAAAAGTAATTTTTTGTCATACGCTCTCTATGAGAATTTATATTTAGGGTAACTTCGAAAAATAAGTTCAAAATGTTTTCAAAATGTATTTTCACCCATGCAAATTGGTCACTGCATTATCTTGATATATGAACTTGTCCCTGGCAATCTTAATTGGAACTTGTGTCGAATTTGGAACAAACTTCTTCTAAATATGAAAAAAATAGAAATCAAGAAAATGCATCAACCAATATCAGACTGAGATTGATTTGAGCAATAAAAATAAAATTCAGAGCACCCCCGCCTGGAAATTTCAAAACCACTTTGAGCAGCTTCAAGTTTCTTGGAAGGGTGTTTTCAATAAACAAAATCAATACCAATTTTCCGTTTCAGCAAAAGTTTTTCACCTCCGCATTTTCTCACGAGGTTACGTTAGCAGGTTAATTGTTGCACCTGATACATACTTAAATTGGCCCCTTGTTTGGTCTTCCGTTATTTCCTGGAGTGGAAAGTATCTTATTTCGAGTCTCCCTCCTGCTTAAATGATCCCACAACAAGGAACAGTAATATTTTTGTCCGACAATTAAGCAAGCACAAAAGAGAACAGTGGAACGGATGAGCACCTCAAAAATGTTACATGGCTTCTGAAAGAAAAGCAAAACTTGCACAATTTGCTGTCTTAATTTATCCCGTCCATTTTCAAGTATCAAATTATTTATCTGATCCAAGCAATTCCCTTCTTTTTGCATGCAGGTATCATTTTTCTTTCTATCCCCCACCTATTTTTCCCCAATCAATATCGTCTTATGGAGTCATCAAATCCTGGATGCTCGAACAAGTTCTTTCAAAGAAGAAATATTTCTTTTCAGAATCAGTATTTGCTTGAACAATACGATCGAACTGTTTTTAACCATTGTCTACTTGTGAATCCCAGTATTTCAACTTGTTTCTGTTGTTGGTGGAAGGATAGGGTGCATGGACAAAAGGGAGCATCCTGAAGGGTAGAAAGAACTGCATTCTTATTTTTAGAGTAGAAATGAATAAAATACAAGCGGTAACCTGAAACTAAAGCCAAAAATTCACACGCACTTGAGTTACCTGAAAAGAAATATTAATTTTGTACACTGGAAAAGCGGATACCAACTATACAAACTGGCTGAACTAAATCATGGGGAAAAATAAGAAATAAATTAGGATTCTTAAGCTTAAAAATGCGTGTAAAAATCCGCTTTTCTGCGGCCGATTTACTTTATCGGCATCTTTTGGGAGTAAATCTTGGAATCCTTTTTCTCGAATCCGGGTAATTTTGATTGGACCATCCTATTCTTAGGATCCTAATGTTTTTTGAGAACCAGCAATTTTCCACATGAAAAAAATTCAAGGAGTTATCAATACACTCAAGATTTCTTGGGACCTCTCTAAATCTAAATTCAGAGATCTTAAAAAATCGTTGGTAGAGAAATTGCTGGACTTTGGAATTTAGAAGCTATACTTTGGTTAATATTTAAAAACTAATTGCCTGTTACCCTGTTACCACGACTGCGTTTTGGTTACCTTGAATCAAATATGCGCGGGATAGGTAAGATGTGGCAGGATATTATTAAAAATAAATTAATTTTTTTTCAGAATATTCCTATTTGTTGCTGATTCTCGTGTACTTTTTTTGTTTTCGAAGCAAAAGCATAGGCAAAATAATTGTTTCCATTCAAATTCACTTTAAATTGCTTACCCCTCCTGGTCTCGACTCGACCCTTCAGTTCACCATAATTCAGGTGGGTATCCATTCCCTCCCTCCTTTCCTGAATACAGTAGAACAACAGCTCTTCACATCAGCAACTGAAAAGGTTTTTATCCTCGTTGTTTGTACATGTTCAGCTTTTCACTCTTTCCTTTCAATCTCCATTCTCTGCTTTTCATCCTTCTCTGACTGTGAGTTATTTTATTCTATTCCCTTCGATCTCAACTCAAGAATGTAGTGTATTGGAATGAGCATAATCTTTTACGCGTGTATTTTTTGTTGTTTCTGTGAGCCAGCATTTATGAAAATGGTGAAGAGTTAACACCGTTTACAATTTCCACTGGATTCATCGATACACTCGAAAATTTGAATGTGGATTTATTATATGCATTCTTATCCTTCAACAAGCCTTTTTCTAATGGGATTACTATTAAAACAACAATAATGTGTAGTTGCCACTTTATGTCTATGCATGATTTGGAATAAATACATTAAGTATTTTTCATTCAAATTGAAGGATTAATGGGCACTTTTGAGTCGTGCTTTGAGATGCATCCATAACCCTGCATGATGTATTGATGTGCATACAACGGATGCATTTTACATTCTTTATAGTTTTTTTTTCCAAATAAAATCTTCAAGAAACTTCAAATTCATATAAAATCCTGAAGTAAATTTACTGAAATGATAACGAAATACAATCTTCTTCCTTCCAATAGCTCAAATTGTTTATTTACCTTCAACTATTTGATATATTTACTTCTATATTTTACATACTCAAGATTAGAATTAAGGAAAGACATTAATATTCGCAAATTGTGCTATAAAAAATACCACCAGAGTTGGATAAAGGTCACCCAGGTTTCTAAAAGTTTGATGAGATTAACCCTTACCCGCGGCCGTAGATAAAGAAAGAGTTACCTCCGGGAAAAGGATCATTACGTATCTTACATCTTGAATACTAAAACCATTTATGAACTAAATAGGGAAATCCTTCCTCTAACGTCCCATCATATCTCCTTCGTCTGGCTTGCTTCTCTAAATTCGTCAAAGAAAAGACCAGGGAAATACTTTGCGTTCATTCTTCTCCTCTCCATCATCTTGAAAGAAAACCCCTTCTCAAGAATGAAAAGAGGAGGAAAGGGTTGCATTCTTACTGTTTCTCCCTCTGTTTGTTATATCCATTTCAGCTGTAATTTAGGAAAAAAATAAAGAGAGGAACGTTTATCTCCTCTCCAGGATTATGATTCGATGGATGACGAGAAAAATTCAAAGGGTGGATGGATGGATGATGCTTTATTCATATTTAAAAGTAATTCTTGTGTATTCAATTACACGGAAACATGTGAAATTCTAGCAGATCTCTGGCCACGATAATGAGATGCTTTATTCATATTTAAAAGTAATTCTTGTGTATTCAATTACACGGAAACATGTGAAATTCTAGCAGATCTCTGGCCACGATAATAATGTGGTTATTGAATCCTTTTCTTTCCCAACGGGAGAAAAAAAACTCCTAAAAACTGTGAAACTTTTGAGGTAAAGGGGCCTATGAATGTCCCCACTACAATTACTTCCAAACATTATTATCTCTGTTCAGAGGCAACAATCAAAGCGGAGTCCATGCTGGCTCAAAAATAGTGGTAAGAAGAATACTACCCCAAAACATCATTTACGAAATAAACAATGTATTGCACGTACCATTATTATTATTATTTTAAATCAACAATCCTACCAAATTACTGACAAGCTATACGTGTTTTATCATCAAGTTTATGTCGAAAAGAAAAACTCCTGAAATTTGATAAGGTCGGGTGCAGGAGACGGAGTCTGTGGGTACGCCAACCGAAACTGAAATAAAGGGGTTAAATCAGGACAGGAAAAACATAATTCAATGGATAAATTCAAAGACTAAAAAGATAAACAATGAAAAGTAGTTGTAGACATGAACTAGATTGTTTCATTGTCCAGTACAAAAAAAACTGTCCGGGATTATGGAGCAATAGTCTCAGCTCAGCTACCCCCCAAAAATAGAAAATAAAAGTTTTTTTTTGTGCGGTTTAGAAGTTTCATTGTGTTCAAATTAATAGGTACGCAAATGTGAAAAAGATTTTATGGGCATGGGATTGGTATGTCTACTTGCTGGTTGGAAAAAAATCAAATCACAAGCTGGAGTTGGGTATGCAACACTCCATTTGTTTTTCGGAGTGATTACTATTTTCAGGATTTTTTATTGTGGCCATTCTTTCGGAAGATCAGCATGAAATGTTTTACAGATGATGATGATGGCCAGCCAGCCTACTGCTCAGTAATATAATTATTACATTCGATCATGAGGAAAAGCATATTGTATCGTAAGCACTCGAACTGTCAATAATATCAGAGGAAGAGGAGAGGCAATCATAATCAATAGCTCCACAGTGTCCAATGTAGGCCACTCATCGCATCATGCAAGAAAAAATATAAACCACTTCTTCTGCCTAATGAGCTCAAGTGCGTGTGCTGCTCGATTATGCGGCATTATGAGTTCAATGAGAACTCTGGGCATTTCACGTACGATGCTAAAACATGAGCACAATGGAAATAATATGGGAACACGCAGTGTGCATGATGCCATTTTTGGCCACAAAAGAATTTTTGACAGATATCACAGTTGAAATTCGTTAGAAGATTTCAAAATCCATGCTTACTTTTAGTTCTTGCAGCTTTTCCAAGATCTATTGCTAATATAATGTCGAGGGGAAAAATCAAAAATCCTACCGGTCTAAATAATGTTTTATGTGTTCTGCATAAAGTATCACAATAATTTCATAATATTCAGTAAATTTTCATTAAATTCACATCGGTCAAATACTCCTTGAAACTATATTGAATTACTATAACGTAGCGTTTCAGTGGAAACTGGTATCGTAAAGTAGAAGTTTTTCCTGATTATTCTGTAACTCGTTTCCACAAACCATACGTATTGTACGGCTCATGTATGCTGAAATAAAACTTTTTTAGGTGCTCCCTGCTGTGCAGGTTGCAACGTAAGCTCTACACAATGCATTAAATCTGTGGACTGTTCAAACCGACAACCGACTGGGGTAACGTGAAACAAAGATTTTTTTAACAAACTGAAGCCACAAGCAAATGATTGAGTCCGGCTTTGTTTTCCAATCCATTTGATGAAAACTCTGTAAAAAGTGAATGTAATTTTAAAGATAATGATATGAAATCAGTGATTAAACAATCATATTGTTTTTGTAAAGCTCATTTGCCATAAAAAACCATGTACTTGTCTCTTAGAATATTCCCAAGACTAAACCCCAATCTGGAAGTGATCTTACCCAGAAAAAGTAACAGTTAATATCTCTTTCGCTGAGGTTTCCACAGTTCAACATCATCAGAAGCAGGAAAGAACCTCCCAAAATCTGGAAAGTAAACCGCCTCCAAGCAACTCCGGCCCAACCAGTAGATTTGTACACAGGGAGCTCCTTAACAGGGAAAGGTTACACTAGGCAATCGCTACATACACAAAATACACTCACCGTCAGATCTGACGTGATGTGTTCTCTCTCTACTACCACTGTAGCAACAACAAAGAGCATGAAAAGATGAGAGTCCAGGCCAGACCCAGGGAGTCACGATTTTTTTTTCACAAGTCTTGTGCAGTACCCTTTTCCATTACATTCCCATTATTTCACGAACTACTTCGTCAACAACATTGTAGAACATGTCTTTATAAGTGAGGTATCC
>JAHZNH010000597.1:0-10579 GCA_027744355.1 Tyrannoseira gladiata
CGGTTTTTATCGTGCCTTTTTAAGGGTTTATTTTGCCATTTTTTAGGGCTTTTTTGCCTACTTATTTTGCTCTTATAAGCGCCTTTTTTCACGAGGTCTAGATAGTGTACACCATACCCTCAAAATAAAGTTGCAAACTGGCTGCATTACTTTAGGCACTCGGAAACGGTGTACTTAATATAAAGTACCTTCAGTTCAATGCTTGCATAATGCACTGCATCGGTATCGTGTCTAGCAGATTTCGTTGAGTAAATAAATCAGTATTCAGTCAGGTGTTATTTGTTTTTTTGCTGCAGCTAAGTAGGATTTAAATAGTGAATTTATTGCTGTCCAATTAGATTTCATGGGTTGGCTTGTTAGAAAGTCCACAGAAAATGTTTTATTCCAACTTTTCAGAACTGTTATTCTGCGGGAATGAATATTTCTCAAACCGGGAGATCGATGATGGGGCAGGGTGAAAATGACACAGAAAGTTACCCTGGGTTTCAGCAACTAAAAAGTCAAGTTCCGTTTGCTGGGACGGATGAGAAAAAGTTACTTATTTGCGTAGATAGATGTTTAATTTTAAGAGGTGTGCAACTTTAAATAAATGAGATGGATTCTATGCGCTTTTACATTTTTTTCTTTCGAGCCATCTCTTGAAATAAAAGTTTTCCTTTTTTCCTACTCACGGAATGAAATTCGGGGTGAAAAGGAGAGAATAAGAAAGTTTAAGTTAAGCTGTGAAATCCCACCTGCTAAAGAGATGGAATAGAAAGTATCCCCCTAACGATGCCGATGTGGATCTAGTTCTACTTCTAAAGACGGGAAGGGGAATAAGCCAAAAACGATTTTTTAAAATATGTACTTCCTCCACGAGTTAAGAGACTAGACATTTATTTTTTGCCATGATACACCTGGATATAAGAAACAGAAAGAGGTGAGGTTGCCTCGGAAAAAGAGAATCACTTTGGTTTGCCCTTCCTAAATACATATTCATACAGAACAATAATGGAGGCATAAAGACGTGCAAGAAGTATTCATGCCTAAATGTTTCAAGCGATCCATTCAGTGGGAAAGAAGAAAATTGGTAAAGGAAAAGCAGAAAAAAAGGAAGGGCTAGCTGAGCGTCTTTCCCTCACCGTCGGCGTCAATGGACCATGTGAGCGTAGATTATGCCACAAATGAACCATGGACGCATTACTTTTATGCAAAGCGCTTCGTTGATCACGGATCATGGTAACCTTAATTCAATCATAACGATGCAATTTATCGCTCAACTTCCTCCTTCCCTTTACATTCTCCTGGAGATCCTGAGCAATTTTCACTGTGTGAGCGAGCGAGACGAGGTGTGCGGTTTCTTTTTCCCTCTGTGGAAGACTACAGTTGCGTAAGAAGTGCATATAAGTAAGTAGTCTCCTTGTTAAAAGCATACAATGGCAGGTAAAAACAATGATGAAATCTTACTGGGAAAGATATGTTTAACAATTAGGTTTGTAAGTCTGAATACATGGCACTCGAAAGAAAATTACGAAAGTACATGAACTAATCTTCAAACCTTTTTTTATTTATTGACTTTTCAAGGCCATTCAAATTAGATATTATTGAGATTAGATTAGAAAAACGTCTAAATAGATCGCTTGAACACGCTGATGTAATTATGCACAATTAGTTTAAAATATTCCAAGGAGTAGGGACAAGAAAAAGGAGGAAAGTTTCACTAACTTTTAAAGCAACGGCGGGTTTCTGATTGAGAAGTAAAAATGACTTCATGAGTTACCATTTGCGCGTTGCAAGTACTGGTAAAATACTGGGACCTAAATATCTTTTATTGCTCGGCACATGAAAATTTATCCTCCTTGTGCTTGCAACTTGTGGTCTATTTTTGGAGCCAACCATAGCTCCGCTTGTGTAATAAGGTCAATCACGTGACCAATTTAAGTGGTTATAAAGCCCTACTCTACACATAGATGTGTACAATTAAGCTCGCGCGAAACGCTCATGCTGATTCCCAAAATGATTTTGAAAGTAAAAGTCAATGCACTCGCGATCCCTTGGCGAATCAAAAGCTGTCATGTGATTCTAGCACGAGGGGAAGAAGCCATTGCGCAATATTTGTAAAGCCATTTTCACCTTATTGTCCTTTCTCCCCAGTAAAGTGTGTATTTGAGCTGCTAAGCCTAGACAAAATGGTTCAAATCGGGGATCCACCATCCCACTAGCCTCCATTTCGATATGACTTGAGTGGAATAAGTATTATCTCGACTCCGTGGTGTGCGTACGCCACTATGGGAGGGAGGGATGGTGGAAGTAAAAGCTTGGAATTTTTTTTTCCATGGGAAGAATTTATATCGGTTATTGCAAGTGTTTCAAATACAAACACGTTCCACCTCCTTGAGCTATCATTCTAAGCCTAGACAAAATGGTTCAAATCGGGGATCCACCATCCCACTAGCCTCCATTTCGATATGACTTGAGTGGAATAAGTATTATCTCGACTCCGTGGTGTGCGTACGCCACTCAAAAAATTACAATGAAATGAATATAGGTCCAGGAGCAGCGCCAATGTATTCTCAATGGATCTCGTAGCCATTTTCGGTAGCAATTCCATTTCACGGTGTGGAGTATTAAGATGGGAGGGAGGGATGGTGGAAGTAAAAGCTTGGAATTTTTTTTTCCATGGGAAGAATTTATATCGGTTATTGCAAGTGTTTCAAATACAAACACGTTCCACCTCCTTGAGCTATCATTCTAGGCATCTACTACTTTATTTCTTGGCACTCACTCCAACTCCCGAGAAAGAAAGGCAGTGCCAGTTTTTGTTTCGATTTTTTTGCTCGTGAATGACGAGCGGAGAAGGCATTCAAAATTTAGAAGTAAAACAGAAGGATAATATTTAGTCTGACAAGAAAAAACAAAAAGGGTGTTCGCTCCTTTCACTCCAAAAATAAATACACATTAAGGCTTCCAGAGAAATGGAGCGATGTGTCGTAGGTAATGTGCAGTCAAGTGAGAATACTAACATTTAAAAAGGATAAGGTCCCACCCATTTTCGGAAGTTAGGATCACTAGAAAGAGGATTTCGTGTTATGCTTCGTTTACCTTTTTCTTTCTCTTCCATTGAGCACTTTCACTTCGGCAAAATCACGGGATGAGCACAAAAAAAGAACTATCAGGGAAAGTAAAACTATGAAGAAAAAAGCATAAAAATCGGAAGATGTTTTAAGCAAACATGGCTTAGCTTGATTTGATTCCGGACGTCTTTTCCATTGTTCAAGGAAGAAATATCGGGGATCAGAAAAGACGTTTCTGGAGAAGGAAGTAAGTAAGTAAATAGGTAGGTGCTGCGCTTACTGTAACAAGGTCACCATCACATCACACCATTCACAGTCAGTTACTTTTTTTGACGAGCAGGAATTGAGAATGAATGATGTGCGTGCTACATAATCATATCAATGATGGCGATAATCATCACTATCAACATGACTATTCCACGATCGTGTAGCATGGTTTTTTAGACTGGCGTGTAAAAAACTGTACATACACTAGAGCTTTTTCAAATCTTCATTCTGTTGATGGCGATAGCGAAGTAAGGATTCAGTGATTTGAGTTAAAAATTTTGATTTTTTTGGTAGACCAATACGGAGCTAAAGCTCAGGACGGTGCGGACCATTGACTCAAGGTCGGGTGTAATGGATGATGAATTAGGAATAAGTTTCGGACTGGACAAGCAGAACAATAAGTTCAACCTGGGCTTGAACATTCCCCGGTCGAAGGCTGATGTAAATGGTAAGTCGTAAGCCGTAGGGTAAACAACTAATAAAATATTGGGGGACTTGGCTTTGCCTTTTAATCTTGAAATATCTCTATAAAAAGTATTTCTTATGGCAGGCTTTTAGTATGAGTCTTCATTGTACATGATTACTTGTGACTTGTTTAGTGTGCGGTCCAAATGTTATCCTTTGTTTCTAAATCCTCCCTTCTTTAAATACTCAGCTAATGTGATATGACTTAAAAAATTGGATGCGGCCACTGGTGGAGACTTGTACAAAACGTGAATTTTACAATGTGCCTCTAAGTAAGGATTGAATTGTGGGCTTTTCATTTGAATGAAGAATGAAGTGCCTAAGTAGAAAAGAAGGAATCAATTTTGCGAGTTAGAGTGAACCTAAGTGGTTGGCGCGAGGAGGATTCCCCACCGCATCCACGCATTTATGGAAACCCATTTTCATATAAAATATAAATAAATCTGAACAGAGAAAGCGCAAACAGAGCGTTCAAATAAATGCTCCCTGTCATTTAATTAGTAGACGTATTCTTTAATTCAACTTAACTTTTTGCTTAACCTTTCAAAAGGTGGGAGTGAGTGGAATGCGGCTTTATTTTGAGCATTGCTCACAAATATTTCCGCTTTTGCATCAAGGCATGAGGCTAAAAACAATGAAATGCAAATTTATTTTGACGTAAATATTAATTCTTGCTGCATGTCTTGCTGGGAAAGGAAACACGAGCAGAATCTCATATTTCCAGCTAACACTAGCGCTGTTTTAGAGAAAAAAAGTTGGCGGTGAGCTGGTATCAGTGTCATGTCTTTGAAATGATTTTCTGCATGAGTAATTTAGAATTGAGGAGCTTCAATTCCGCGAAAACTAGCTTGGAAATTCACAAAGGATGAATCCAACCAGCCAAATGTGATTTGTGGTCGAAGTTGAAAGAAATAATGTGTAGGTTTTAGCCTTGCTTTGCGGTACTTACGGTTTACAAACGGATTCGATGGAGATGAGGCGCTCTGACGTCTTGGCATTCTCCTTCGTTTAACGACTCTAGATTTGAATGTTTTTAAAGGGAAACTTAAAGTAAAACGTAATGCTGCCAATGCCAACTTAAGTCGGTAATTTTCCATGTGTCAGAAACATTAGAGAGCGGAAGAAACAGAATTCTAGGAGCAATGAAATGAATAAAATGTTAAATTATAAAGGTCATAGGAAGAGGATTTAACCCCCTTCAAACATCTGAGTATTCTTGCGTCGCCACACTGTAAGATTGTTGCTTTGAAGGGCAGTTTTGAGCCACAACCTTTCACTTCTCGAGAAAAAGCTTAAGCAGGATGAACCTGAAGATTAATTCTTTGAGAACCTTTTTAGTTAAAGAACCATTATTGTATGGAACCATTAACATTCCCTCCTAAGAAATTCTCCTCATGGAAGCTACGGAGGCCATGTTTCATAACTCTTGCGCTTTGCTTTTAGATAAAACTAATGATTATTACGATCACTCCTGAGTTTTAAGTCTTTCGCATTTGAATATCAACCTGGAGGTCATTTCGGCCGTGAAATGGGAAGCTTCTCGAATTCGCCGTTTTGATTTGTGCTTCTACTGCAAGAAAATTGCTGAAAATGCATATTGTGACCAATGTTAACATTTGGTTGGATTTTCTAGCCACCAAAAACATTACTTGACGAAATCGCGAGTCAAATTGAATTCATGGGAGGCATATTTGAAAGCAAGCTCCACACATTTGAAGTTTCAATTCATCAAATTCGTATTTACACAAGCGAAATCGATTTGAAAAGATCGGAAACCTAATGTAGTTAAATTAGCGGGCTTGCGCCAAATTTCGTTATTAAGTAATATCAGTCGTGAAAAAATTCACTGACAATACACCCATAATTTTGTGAATGAGTGGAGTACACAGGAGGAAATTGGAGTGAGGATCATGGGAAATAGCAATAGTTATCATTAAGGCTGTCATGGCTCCAGCGAATTATTTTGTCAAAACGATCAAGCTCCAACCGGATGGCTGGCTGGCTGGAGTGAAAATTCTCAACGTAATGCTCTGAAAGCGTAAGTAAGTGGGCACACGCTTTATTGAATAAATGAAGAGATTTGCGGAGAGGGGAAGATTGCTGATTGCTCGGCATATGGAAAGTCATTGCAGAAAAAATTGTTTTATAAGGGAGCACAGTATTATTTGTTCCTTTTCAAGTGTTTCGGAGTACATAGGTATAATGTTTGCCCTTTTTATTTCCTCTACTTTCTGGTATTTTAAAGTAGTTTTAAGAGGGCTGCTCGTGCTCTTATTCACTAATCCCTTGCAGAGGGCTAGGTTCCATCCTCTTTGTCGTTTTAAAGTGTAAAATCTTTTCAAGTCATAGTTCGTTGAACAAAGCCGGCTCAACTCATCACATCACAAGTTTTCCATTGTCCTCCTGGAGGAAGCTCGGCTGGCTGGCGTAAAGGCGATTACAAATGGGAGGATACATACTGAAAAAATGAATGGTTTTAAAATGGAGAAAGCATTAGTTTCCTTCGCTTGTCAATAATGCTAGGGCTTTGTACTCCCTTTGTAATCTTTCCTTTTTATTTCGGTTTGAAGAAGATGAGTTCAACTTATCCCACTTGTACTCATTACTTGCATGAATAGACAAGCCCTCTTTGGTGGATGGAAGTGGTTTTGTGAGAAATGCTTTGTGCTAAGTACTTGAAAAGCCCACCGGGGAGATTGTTACCCAACTGTAGAGGTTCTGACTCTTCAATGGTATTTGCAGTTGTGGAAAATAAGTAAATTAAATTAATTAGGTAGGTTGTCAAATCTGAATAACTAGCATCATAATGCTAATGGCAGATGATTTGTCTATTTGATATATGTAATTGGGAAAGTAATTGCTCCCTTGCTTTTGTTTTGTTTATACCATTCGTACAATTTGCGCAATGCTTGCTTGTTGCCTGAATTCGGATCTGATGGATAATGTAAATATGATAATGTACAGGACAGTTCCAAGAGGCGAAATCTACACTGAATATCGAGTTCAAGGAAAAATCCAACGAGAGTCCATACATGGGAATGTCTTTGCAGGTTGATAGTGTGCAGCTCACCGGTAAGTCTTCATTCGGGCAATTAAAGTACTCAGTTTTTTGTTTATACTTTTGTACTAATGGTCTACTTAATTTAGGGATAAATCGCATCAAATTAAATAAATAATAACAATCTCAACCCTTCTCTGTCATTTAGGGAGCGGGGAGGAGCCGGCTAGTGAGAGGGAATCAAGAACCTACACTGGGAATGGCGAGGCTTTTTACAAGGATAAGAAAATCAAGTTGATAATTCATGGCTCCCAACAACCGAAAAAGACCCATGCTTCTTGTGAGGCATCCTACGAAGGTAGGAATGGAGGGTTGGAGTCCATCTCCCTGAATTTCTTGAGTAAGGAAGAAACGACCCAGAAGTTTGGACATGTGCTACTGCGGGAAAGGGAAACAGAGCTGAATATCGAATCCTCTGAATATTCAAATTTTAACGGGATCGCCATCTGGAAATCTAAGGTAAGTAAGTCTAGAGCTTTGAGTTTTTGCAAGCATTAGTTGAAACCAGGAGTGTTTCAGAGTGCCCCACTTTTTCGAACAAAAGTAAAAATATCCACAACGGATGAAATGATAAGGGGAAAAAAGTTTCTTCTCGGCGACTATACGGTACGACTAAGGAATCAAAAAAATGCCGATGGAGTGAGGGAATAGGGGCTTCATGCAAAAATAAAATTATTCACAGGAGAAAATACATGAAAATGGCACACCGAAAATCTCTCTCGTGAGATATACATTTTGGTCAAAGAATGTTGGAATATAGTTTTCCGAAAATGTCAGACGCAACCTAAAGGAGGCACTTTTTCTTCGTATTTTCTTATTACTTCGCCCAACTTCCATGATGATCATCATCACTATCACCCTTTCGTCGGAGTAAGTAGAAAGAAGTGTTATGCAAAAACAGTTTTATGAAACGCTGTACAAAAAAAATTGTCGTGTGCGAACGTAGTCCCTGTCATTTCTACTGTTTATAATGTTCACCTACGGAGGGAAAAAGGCGTGGGGAAAAATAGGAATGGAAGAATAATCTTACTTTTTCCACTGAGAGTTCGGATTTGAATAACAATGGAATTTTTTTTTAGTTTTTGAGTCTGTACTTTTTCGCTGAACATCTCCCTACTTGAGGAGAAGTTTCATGCATAGACAAGATGTACACCCGGGTAGGATTGTCCTTCAAGTGTCAGTTTGCCAAAGTTTTTGAGAACAAATCTGAAAAAAAGTAAAAGCCATGCAGCAAGTGTGGAGAAACAAAAAAGGGGGAGAAGAAAATACGATCAGTATCAATCCAACTTTCTAGCAGTTAGAAAAATGCATTACAAAGTGCTACCTGAGAGTGGCTGTTTTGTTCTCGAAATGTAATTTTGGAGGTAAAATGAACGTGCATTTCCATGAAAAATTAAGGATTTTTTTGAGAATTTTTGCAATGACAGGAGAACAGTTTCTTCATGGTGTAGTTTAGTTTTTAAAATGAAATGTATGTCATGAAAGAAATATGTAAGAGCGAAGAAGAAAAGAAAAAATAGGGTGGAGGATATGCCATCCTGCATTTTTTAAAACTCTAGATTAAGAGTGCAAAACACCTGTGAATAAATATTTCAATGCGTTTATACTGTGGTTCATTGCACTCTCAAGAAAGGAGTTTATTTTGGAAGGCGAACAACGTAAAATTTGAATAGTCCGACCGACCCTGTCCAGAAAAATGGAAGAGTGAAGGTGAAANTTGGAAGGCGAACAACGTAAAATTTGAATAGTCCGACCGACCCTGTCCAGAAAAATGGAAGAGTGAAGGTGAAAGTTGAATTTACCTTCCAATATTTAAACATTCTCCGCCTGCATATCAAGTTTTTTTTTGGCTGGGGTTTGAAATATGTATATAGTTTCTCTGCTGGATGCTTTTCTTAAATGGAGACTTCGAAAAGGAGTCATACGTAACATAATACACAAGTTAATAACAAAAAAGCCTACATAACGAGGAAGCGTGCTTTCGTAATCATTTTTAGAGCTGAAATGATTATGTGAAGTTCAGGAGTAAGTATATTCGTGATAAATATTCTTGGATAGGGACAATAATTGCAAGAATTTCGAGTGTCAAATCCAAGTTTCGAATTGCTTGTTTTTAACAAGCATTTGAAACGCTATCAGTTACTTTATAATATCGTGCGAAGTACTTAAATAAACACACTTACATACATAAGTAGCGTATGATGATTCGAAGGAGAATCCGAATTGATTTTGCAGATTTCTGAGGATGGCTACCAAAACGATATGGATGTACGGCAAGGGAGTAAGTACATGGACGCGGACGACCCAACGAATTTCCGCATTCAAGGTAGAGTTCATCATGAGACTAACCACGAGAGAACGAGAATCAAGTGGATGTTACAAGCAACTCAGCGAGTTCAGCAAACTGATTGGGGAGTCGAGGCTAGTTTTGACTCACATGGGAAATCTTTCGATTC
The DNA here is from genome assembly GCA_027744355.1 of Tyrannoseira gladiata. Lineage (NCBI taxonomy): Eukaryota > Metazoa > Arthropoda > Collembola > Entomobryomorpha > Entomobryidae > Tyrannoseira > Tyrannoseira gladiata. The sequence continues at coordinate 9,300 of JAHZNH010000597.1, forward strand.
AGCAATTAGCTTCCGCTATGCTCCAGGCGAGATTTTCTTTTTCTTCATCTCATACATTACGCTACACTCATTACTCTGCTTTCGACGCGACGCCATGGTAGATATGATTGTGTAATCCTTTAATGGCAGCAAAAACCCTGGGAAAGTGGAAATAGCGCTATCAAAATCATGTGTCTATCTATATCAAAATTAAGCGTCTTTCTGGCAAAAATGCTGGATTCGAAAAGAATAATATGAACGAGCAAACTCACTCACCAACAAAACTCACCCTTTTTTGCGCTGCAGGCCCTGAGGTCGTTTTTTTGTCTTGGAGTGAAGTGGAGTGGAGTAGAGTTGAGTTTCGCAGTCAGATAAATGGATGCACCAATATCACCCCAACATAATAACTTTTCCCTTCTCTCTCTTTAAAGTAGACAAAGCATATGGAACATCACTTTCTTTGAAAAGGAAACCGGGTGCGATGCTGTTTTTGGATGTTGGTTGGAACGTTACCATTCCCAGTTCTCTGCCAATGCGAGCGACCTTTTACATTAGTGAGCAGGCCGCCAGGATATACCAGGTAAGTTTATAAGAATACCTAGGTTTTTACTCGTATTGCGTAATGTACTTACTTACGTAAAGAAGAACCATGCAGCAGCATTTCCCTTCCAGCCAACAACTTTTCTGTTATAATGACCACCGCAAAAACCTGCAAAGACTGAGGATTGGGCTGCCCTAAGACGAATATATGATACAAAAAGTTCCCCTCAAAACATTTCCTATTTCACTTTAATCTCGGCTTAGACTTGATTTAATCCGACTTATCCAAAGATTCCAACTTGTTTTGAGGAATTATGATTCTGGAAGGAGGTATCTCCCTTTTTATGTAAACATGCTCTCATTTGTTCCCGACTCAGATCCAGTACAAGATGGACTGGTTTGGAGCAAACCACCTTGGCTTAGATGTTGAGCTCAGCGATAGAAGCAGAAGGAACAAAGTTGATACTGCGTGTGCCTTGATCGTCACTACGAAAACCATTGAGAACCTCAAACTAGGCTTTCACTACTTGTCTGATGACAAGGAGACAAAGTTGCAAGTCAATGTTCGTAATTCAATTTGCCATTCATTACTAATTCTGATTAATCTTGCACGACTTGGATGATTACTCTCCCACGATATTAATTTTTGCGATTTGGGGTATTGTTCACTCATTGCAGTCAGAATATCAGGACCGGAGGAACGCATTTGAAGCAAGTCATGAGGTGAGCGGAGGGAGTAAGCATAAGTTCTATGGGAGCGT
>JAHZNH010000598.1:0-13705 GCA_027744355.1 Tyrannoseira gladiata
GGATATATGTACCAGCATTAAGTAAATAGTTGATTGATTGAAATTGAAAAGTTGAAAAAGTATGCATGGAAATCAATAAGTTGAGATTTTTAAAGCACATATTACTCAGTCAGACTCAACATCCTAGCAGAACTTTTCTAGGGAGTAGGTACAAACACCTAATTAACAATAGTAATTGTAAGTAATTGTTTGCACGTACCTTTCTAGCACTGTTGGAAGTGTCGCCCTCGTTTTCACAGTCACTGTCTCCTGTATCCGTAGTACTGTCTCCGATTGGTGTGTCGCATGATGATAGACTTTCAGATCCCAGTTGAATTCCGGAATCGGTACTGGAGGTGGCATCCTTGATCGCCGAAGCAGAGAAAAGTTGGTTCACCAAATGCTGTATCTGCAATTTAAACAAGCACATTTTCGTCAGCTTTCATGTTATTTACTGTAACTAGTTCAGCCAATATTTCCGATACCATTAAATCCTTTAGTTCTATTACGTGCACACGAAATTAAATACTAAAATATAAGTAGTTATGTCCTACATATTTTACTTTCATTGAATCGAACAATTTTTGATACGGTTGAAAATGCGACTTTAATCTTCCACGAAAAGTAAGAATCTTTATACCATCAGTCATTTGGTGCGATTTCGAGCATTAATATTAATTGTTTTTTTATCGAAATGAATACAGATGATCCAGGCTATTCGACACTCGTCCTTAGGTATTAAATATCACCAGTTAGGCAGGATGTTAGGGTGATATCAAGGAAAATTTCAGCTAATATAAGAACTGCTTTGGTGGTAGCAATAATAAGATCCGCGGCACTGAAACTTAATCTAAGAAGTTGGCCACCTATTTTTTAAGCCGACGTTCCAAGTTTTTTAAATGATCAAGTGATTGATTATACACTATAGGCGTTTGTAGAAGCATGCCAAGCCATCTGAATGAATTTCAAAGAAGTTGGCCACTTATTTTTTAAGCCGACGTTCCAAGTTTTTTAAATGATCAAGTGATTGATTATACACTATAGGCGTTTGTAGAAGCATGCCAAGCCATCTGAATGAATTTCAAAAATTGCATAAAATTTTGTTTATGTAGTAGTATAATCGATCCGCAGTTGCTGATCAAGAATAAATTAATGAGTGAAGTAGGCAGGCACCGTCTGAACCTTTCGAAAGCAATTTGTGCATGAAATCAAAGCTGCATTGAAAAAATCATATTCTTTGGGGGTATTATTACAGACATAAATACGCATCGGCAGAGGCGAATATCATATCAGAAAACAGTTTTTAAAGGATAAAAGATCAAATTTAAGAACAGGTTGTTCCGCAACCAAAGGATTTTGGTGTCACCTGCTCAAAACCTTATGAATAATAATAGCGCAAAATAAATTATATTGACAAATAATAACCATCCCAGCCCAGCAATTTAAAAAAAGAAAGCCTATCTTGGGGTGCGATTTCGAAACGCATATAAGTATTGGCGAATAATAGAAGAACCTATACAGAAAAAAATATTAAACCTTTTATACGCCACAATCTTTTTCACCTGATTAAATTTTTCCTGAGAATCCCCCATTCATAGCAGAGAATCGATTTCATAGGAAATGGATTTACTTAATGAGAAAAGCCAGGTGCCAAAATATTTTCACTTTCGTTACGGTGCTAACATGCAAAATTCTCTCGAGAGGACTCACAAACCTTTTATTCTTTGCATTATTTTTAGACACGGCGAAAACGCTCTTTAATTTTGAAAAGATGGATTCTGATATAGTAACCTGCAATCAATAGAAAGTTTATCATCGACAACTTGTCAAAGCTAATTTTATACGTCTCAAAATTCAAAATTTATTGAGATGCAACGGATTTTATCTGATCTATGGTATAATTTGATGTATCCATGTGCTTTAAGCCTCGCATAAAAAACGTGATCATAGTGATCGTAAAATCACAAGTACGTAGTCTCACCGTATGGCAAATGCATGCCACGTGCCTAACTCTGGTAATGTGCGTTTTTAATGTTTTTCATTCAGATACATTACAAACTTTGTCAGTCGAAGACAAAGGCATGGGCAAAAGTTAAACATCGAAACTACAACCGGGGAAAGTAGAAATCCATTAATGAATCTTTTATTAAAGTATTAAAGTAACCAGCCGAAAAAGGAAGGGAGTTAGAAACCCCTCGTTAGTATCAATTGTTCATGCTAAATGAAGAAACACCAATGGAAATGGATTTTAGAAACTCATTTAGCGACAATTCAAGTTACCATTAATGAATCCCATAGTCTATAGAGCTATCGCTTCGGGTAAACTTTTAATTGAATGGCATTGAACTAAGCAAGGAAATACGTGGCGGGGGCATATCGAGTGCGTACTCATAAAACTGGCAAGTTTGTTGTTCCCTTAAGTGAGTTGATGGCATCAGATTTCCCATTGTCAAAACGTTCTATTGTTTTCTTTAAATGTTGACAATTATTTAACGAGAATAATTATGCAATGAAGCACTACTACGATGGCCGGCAGGATGTCATTAAGCACGTTTTGTTTTCATCGTTTCGTAGATTTGCATTTCTCCGGTTGCTGTATGTTCTTTTCAAAATCTGATGAAAGTCTGTTTCTCAATGCAGCACATTAAATAATTTCGAAAAATTTAGGTAGGGCAGAAGGAATTCTCTATCATATTTAAAAACATAGCCAGTCTATAACTATTCGTTCATGATGCTGGTAGTTACAGAGACACCACGTTTGAATAATTATTTGGGGTATCAATTTTGTTTGCAGACAATAAATAATGTTGAATCAAGTTCATTATACAAAAAAAATTGTTACGATCAAACATTACCAGCCCTGCTCATCAATCGCAAGAAACGCGCTGTTTCACTATAACATAATTTCCAGCAAGTAAATTGGAAAAAACATATGCATAAATTATACGCACTGCAAGATAATTACGTGAGTGAGCAACGAATTAATTGCTATTGTGAGATATGCATACTTTATTGGAGTAGTTATACTTTATAGACGTCCTATATCAACCTCAGACGAAGTATGCGTCATTTATAAAACAATATTCCAATTCCTTTGCAATACGCCGACCTTTGCATAGTAATTAGCAAGAATTTCAAACAAAACCGTTTAAGCCATACTTTAAAACGTGTGAGGTAGAAAACTCCCCCGAGTATGCATTAAAATAATACCTGTGACAAAAGATGATAGCAGAAAACGTAAATACCTTTACGTAAAGAATTCTTTCAAGATTTAAGGAACGCTTCATCGCAACCAAAAACAAGGCTGCAGCTCACCCAGTATTTTAAAGTACATTCACCTCAGAAATATTTGACTGATGTTATTACATTGAATCGTCCGTAGTATCTGCAAAAGCAGCGACGGCGACTAGCGACACCTTTCTTTCTCCTTTCAATATCATTAGCAATTCATCAGAAATGACTGGCCCCAGAGAGTACTTTAAAAACGTGAGTCGGAGACGGTATGAATGAATGAATCATAGAAATATTCATGCATGATGAGTATCATAAATGAAACTAGCGTTGCTCATTACGCCGAAATACTTTTCAGATGCATGGATCGATGCTACAATAATAATCGGTTTTGGATGCTTATGTACTCTTTTGCAAATTCTTAGGCAAATATTCGCTCGTTCTTCAAAAAAATGTAAGGAAAAACAAGAGCTGCTTGAGAGTATCGGAACTCTTATGATGGTCATAATACCTAAATTTTGTTGATTTCCTGCAATTTTTGGGATGCCACCTTCACTTTATAAATATGTAGCCATTCGTGGTAGATCTGAGTCTTATGCTGAGTCGCTTCACAAGCAAAATTTTGAAAGCAGCTCAATCATGTTCGTGAAAAAATCCGCTGTCACGATACCCATAATTTGTTGACATTTCAAAGTTACGAGATGGAGTAGAGAGAAAAAATCGCTGTTTCATTGCAAAATTTGTAGGCTTGAATATTCATAAGACGAGCTGAGTCTGGGTAGGTACTGCTCAGTCAGTTATTAAACGTTTAAAGGACACACATTGCAAAGAACGACCATCTGTGCCAGTTTAAATCCCGAGAATATTAACCTAGGTAGCAAGAAAAGCGTATTTGCTCACGAAATACTTCAATACGAATCTCAAATAGGTCTGTCGATTCGAAAGCACATTCTTTTCTTACGAAATTGAAGGCTTTGGCTTTTCCTGACTATTTTAATGATAAATCGAGTACAACCAGTAAAAATGAAAAGTGGCTACGGACAGAAATGCAACATAATTATTGACTACCGGCCTGCAAAATAATAAACTGTATGAGAAAAAAACCTTTGGGATGATGGTATTAGAACTTCTGCGTATTTAATCACTGGGCCCATTGATGGACGGAACACATGCCCCAACCAGCCAGAATTTCCTCCTTCATTTCTGCAATTTAAATTTAAATGCTACGGCAGCAAGAAAACAGAAGCTTAGAAACAGGTTTAGCTTTAGAAGCAGAGGGAAAGCAGACTACAATATTATTGTTTGCTAATGATAACGATCCCCGTTTATTATTATACGGTCTCATGCAACTCAACCCCAATTCCTTTCGTTTTCTTCAAGGCACAAATCTCGGGTTGTCCGTTCGTTTCAGTTCATTTCTTCTTCCTCGTCATTATGCACTCCTTAAAATAATGGCGAAAGTTGCCTTCTGTATCATCCCCAATTATTAAGGAAATGTAGTGGCAGACGTACTGCTTGATGCATGCTGACATGTTCTTGTCAATTAGTGCTACTTATTTTGGTTAATTTTACTTTTGCTGGTTCTGATAATCTTATGATAATGGTCCATGAGCCTCGAAAATGACGAAAAAACTAGAAGATTGTACTCGTCGCGTCATCATGAAGACGGCAGCGAAGGAGCGATTTTGCAAAATCAACACATTGTTAAGATTACCTTGAAGATAGGATATCAAAATCTATCGAATGTTGTAATTCATTCGGAAGAGTTGAAGAAACCTGGATAAGAAAAATACAGGCCGACTCAGAATCCATCCTCACAATATTTGATGAAAATCTCACTCACTATTCTCTCCTATTCTCAATTGCTGAATTTTGTTATGCCCATGCATTTTAAATATTTTCCTACCGCTTTAAATAAACTTATACACTTGGTCGGTCAAATGTTTGATGCGGAAGATGAGTGCAAGTTGCTGTCAAAGCAGTAAACAGATTCAGCTCACGCAGTCACGGCAAGACACTTGCAAAATCAGAAAGAATTGAACTTTTATGCAACCAAGCGACAAAGAATTCGTGCGCTGCTTCGGTTTATAAAAAAAACGTGAGCCCTAAAAAGGGTGTTCGGTAGATATCTCTTTATCATTCAAAAAGCAACCGCATTCCCAACAGCAAACATTAAATTTTCGAATTAATGCTCTTCATATGCTACCTGGTCGGCACAGACATCCGATCATTCGATTCCCACCAAAAATTACAAGTTAACGTAAGGAAAAGTCCCAGGAAAACTGGATTTTGCATTGGATGAAATAAAACCTCTTCATCTTTCACGTTCCCCCTTTTCGCCGGAATACAGAAAGACTTTACGTTTTCTTGCCAAAAGGATGAGTACTTACATATATGCATCACTCCCAAAGGAAACACGCAACCCCTTCTGGTAACTTGCAAAATCAGAAAGAATTGAACTTTTATGCAACCAAGCGACAAAGAATTCGTGCGCTGCTTCGGTTTATAAAAAAACGTGAGCCCTAAAAAGGGTATTCGGTAGATATCTCTTTATCATTCAAAAAGCAACCACATTCCCAACAGCAAACATTAAATTTTCGAATTAAAGCTCTTCATATGCTACCTGGTCGGCACAGACATCCGATCATTCGATTCCCACCAAAAATTACAAGTTAACGAAAGGAAAAGTCCCAGGAAAACTGGATTTTGCATTGGATGAAATAAAACCTCTTCATCTTTCACGCTCCCTCTTTTCGCCGGAATGCAGAAAGAGTTTACGTTTTCTTGCCAAAAGGATGAGTACTTACATATATGCATCACTCCCAAAGGAAACACGCAACCCCTTCTGGTTCTGAAACAAGATACTCGTGAGAAAAATGCAGCGAAAATTGTATCCCCAGCTAGACAAAATTTGACATTCATTCGCAGGGAAAGTTTGGGCTGGTATGTGTGTTTCCTGGAGTAGTAGCTGTAGAGTGAACTTTCCTTACGCTATGCAAAGCCGCTAGATGTTTCACCTCACAGCTCTTCCCATCTTTTCATTAAGAATACAATTGGTTACGTTCGTACTAAAGCTCAGTAGCCATAAAGGAAGTAAATAAACATTTAGTCCTGAGGAGCGTTGAATGATAATAATTATCGGTTATTATAGCCGACAGTAAATGAGCTGGGTTTGACTAGCATCCCGGACAGGAAAAGTTAGAATGCACATACTCATTTAGTGGGATAAATGTAACCTGACCACAGTACCTGATATGTTCGTTAAAAAGTTTCTCATGGGATACGAAATATAACTTACAAAGTCAACAAACCTTACTTACGTGTTAGCTAATCACACGCACTTAAGTACGTGTTGTAAGAATGATTCAAATGTACATTTTAAAATTAAACTTTGAAGTGTGTGACTTGAAGATGGATTTTTGGAAAGTGGTAGTCAGCAGGGGGTTAACAGGACAATTAAAATGCTAGTCAATTAATAACCATTCATCACACCAAGCTTCCCTGCGTTGAAACATCCCGTATTAAAATCCTTTCGAGTGCGAAGGGAAAATATCTGAATCTAATCCCCCAGGAATGGAAAACTGAAATTAAATTAAGTTGAGTAAATCGAAATAAAGCAAATTCTTTTGTTTACTGTTATTATTACGTCCATCTATACACTGTAGATAAGTCGTCAGGCGTATCAAATTTCCTAGTCGTGGGCAGCAGCAATTTCTTGAACCTTTCCTGAATTGGTTGGCTTTCGAAAAAGGCAACATTCATAACAAGGCCCATATTTCCCAAAAAGGAAGGATTCGGAGTACAGTTCTTCCTGATCAGTCAGCATTTAATACGATAACGTAAAGTTAATTAGACTACTATTTAAAGTGGAAAAGTTCAAAAGGACGTGAGGTGATACCTATGAAATCTATGCGTGATTTTTGGTCGACGAGGGACGTTCTACGTAGTACATATTCAGTGGCTTATGCAACATACCTATTTTGAAAACGCAATTATGCGGCGAGGCTGCAGTTTTAGCTAGATTTGTTGAACGAAAAAAAAACTAGATAGATGAAAACTCTCAGAGCCTCTCACTTCCTACAATGCGTACAGGCGCCTATTGCAACAAAAAAGGAAAAGTAAACTAGCCAATCTCCATAATTGCTCCATTTTCACAAGATTATGGCATATTATTACGCGCGATAAAAACGGTGGAAATCAGTAACACTTCCCTTTTTCACTACAGGGAAATTTTCCATGCTCACCTTTTTGTTGAGAGCCTTCATCTTGTTAGCTGCTATCACACGCATTTAATTTGAATACCACCAATTTAATCAGCTGCCGAAATTAGGCACCTTGTTAAATATTATGTGAAAACTCCCACGTTCCACATCCGTCTATTTGGTGACTCGAGAGACTTGATCACATTTCAGTACGGCTTCGCTTGCAATCAGTGATACACAAGTAAAAAAAATTGCACACTTTAATTAACCGCAGTGATCGTTTACGATGAAATCTTCCACAATCTTAATTTTGATGCCTTTTACCTGTCATTTGCAGCTACTGTAATTGGGAAAACGTGTTAAGTACTCACTTTGGTTTTAAATAATGACTTACTTGATAAAGAGTGGCACATACTACATACCTATCGATCAAAATGAAACAACCAGAAAACAATGTCAGTTGAATCAACTGAATCAGTATGTGCCTACGGCTTAATTGAAGGATCTACATGTTCAAAATTAATTGCTCTCAATAATTCATACAAACATCAAATCTCCCAAAGTTTCTTCGGATAATGAGCGAGCAAGTAAGTACTAACCCATAAACGGAAGGCTTCGCCTACATGAGTGGCCAATATCAACTTTTATTACTCGGTGACGCGGACTAGTCTAGTCGACCAATTGTGAAGCGGGGGATTTTATAGAAAAAATAGAGGATCCTGTTTGACACTCGAGCAATCAGCAAAGCCTCAACTAACCGACGATTTGACTTTGAGGTCAGAGACACAAACACAGATCTGTAAAAGCGTCCATCTTTTTGATATTTTACCGTTTTTAGAGGAGGAAAGACGATATTTTTTTAATATGGAGCTAATCGCATCATAACAAAAAAACTCATTCTCTATAGCTACGTCGGATTTAATCTCACTTGACAATGCTTTGTCGAAGCAACGCATTTGCGATTAGGTGCGTGGTTATGATGATCAAATTTCACATGAAAGTCAAAAACGATCCCCAGCATATAATACAATGGATCTTGATGTTGGAATGTACATTTTGGGATTTTCCTAATTCTATCTAAAAATGTGCATTAGGTTTTTCCCATTTTACATGGTTTCAATGTTTGCCTATTGTTCAGGTGACAGGTTGACGCCGGAAAAAATATCAAGAATATTGAATCTAAAGCAGGGTTATAGTTGTTTAAAACAAGTAGAGGACATAAAAATGTGCACACTACGAACAAAATAATACTCGGCAATGACAATATGACAAATTACAAGATTGAAATCACTCTTCCTCGACCAAAGTGGCCCAGCTCATCTCTGATCTTCTCGACGTTAGTACTTAAATTTTTGCTTCGAAATAATGACCAGTCAGCTCCACCAGAGCAGCACCAGCTCCACAAAAATGAAAAGAGCTAGTTCTACAATCTGTGATCATTATTTATATACAAATGCGCAAGGTTTACCGTTCTACTATCATTTTACACTCCTAGTTTCCCCTGCTTCGATTGAAGAGGAGTAAGTGGTAGTCACTAATTTTCGAGAAGTTTTATTAGAGTAAAACACGAGATATTCAGGCTGGTGATTTCCCCGTTCAATGGTGAATGGGGAGGACTGCGTGCTGAATGACACAGACCTCAAATTTGTACAGCTACACGAACAAAATCATTTAATGTCGATGATTGCAGCAGAAAGTAAGTCGTACTCATCCATAAACTGCAGAAATTTTCAAAATCATCTCTCTCTCCATCAAATCAAATACTAAACAAAATACTGGCACGCCACTCGAAATCCAAATACCGTTGGCTTGAGGTAGAACAAAAATTGCGTCAATTGTGCCATATGTACAAATGTCTTCAAAATCTCGAAGAAAAAATATTGAGGCTTGAAATATAAAATCAAACTTAGGGTTCGCAACTGAAAATTAGTGATGATACGATACGGACGTAAAAAATATTTGCGGCGCACCAGCAAAAGCTGAATTCGTCTCGGTGTAAGCTAGTGCTAACCCGTAACTTGGCTCACCTGTATCATCATCATCATGACTTCAGCCACAACAGTAGGCGACTGTGGTTAAATGGTGAAGAAAAAGAAAACAAATCATACACCGGAACTAACAAGAAACACACAGTTGCAGAACACCACAAAAACTCTAACATTTCACGTACAGTTAGATTAGAAACAATCACGGTGAGAAGTAATCAAAACCTGTCACTTCCACTTGTTCTTTAATCCGATTAACATAAGGCCACTTGTGACTCTCGTAAATTATTGAAGTTCAGCATTTCAATCGTGGAGCGATTGCTTGTTGCTGTAATGATAAAATGATTTTCTAACTTCCTTCGAGATATGAAAATGACTGTAAGGCTCCAGCTTTGAAGGGTTCACATCATCCTGAGCAAATTTTAAAAAATTGTATCCAGCAATAACTGTGCTCATTGAGTTTGTAAACAGGAACGTGAGTCAAAGTCTCGCCCAAGTGGCCCAAGTCACGATGGACTGTACTTGTTGTACTTCTTCACCTAGCTGAAAGGCACTGATAAGAACGCCCAGGTAAAAGATCTGATTCACTGACGCAGGTTCAGCATAGAATCAAGAAAATTTGGAGATTATCATCTGCCGGAAACATTTCGTGGTTACGAAGGTCATGATGATGAATCAACTGCTCAACTGTCTTTGAAGTTAAAAGTTAACTTTTAGTGGTAGCATGAAACGAATATTCTGTTTTAAGGCGTTCTCAAAACTATTTAGCTTTTCCAAAGCAACAGCGTACTACAGCGTAGTAAAGAAGCAACAGAAGCAGTCCCAAATTTTCATAGTCCAGCTCAATTTACTGATTAGCTATTCACTGCTCCTACAAGCACAAATGTTCTTAACGGTTCGTCGTCGTTCCAACATTGAGTGGAATGTTTGCATTTAAGACATGAACAATTATTTTTTAACTAATATGAAACGACTACATCTATTTACACTTGTTAGTACCCTAATGGGATAATGCACAAACGCTCATGTCTTCTTCTCATGTCTGAGCAGCGACAGTTTATGTGGATTGCCAAATTGTTCTTGCAAAATATTTAAGCCATGATCATGATGAGCATAATCCTAGTAGATGCGAAGCCAATGGCTCTGAAACAAAGGGTAAAGCACGGATACCAATGAAATCAGAGGAGCAAAAACTAATCATTTTGAGTCATGCCCACGCATAATATGCTTACATCTGCACTACTAAATTCATTTCTGTGTCATAATTTCACAGCAAATAAATTAAGTCTCGGTTGATGACTGAGCATTCTTGTGACTCGAGTCGAAACAAATCACGTCCCAAATACAAAGTCTGGCAAAAAATAGAAGCGTTGTGAGAAAAACGCATCATGAAGTAATTCATTTGGGAAGGAGGCAAAAGTTTGGATACAACGAGTTTTTCTAGGTAGCATATATAAGTTCTTGAGTAAATCACAAGACAGGTTGGTCAGTTCAGCGTGATGGAAGCAAGCACTTATAATTTCAAACGCTCCATTTACAATGGGACAATTCTGGATAACAAAGTAATTTAACATATAAAAAATACTTGATTTTAATTCTGGCTGGCAAAAGCATATCACATTGGTGAGCAAGGAAATTAGGACTTCTACGACCAACGGGAAACGATGGAAGAATTACGGATAAAAATTATATTTATTCTCTTTGAGTGGAAGGTGGAGTTTTTCTTTCAATTACTCAGAGTATTCAATTTAAATCGCAGCAGTTTTCTAATGCATTGCTGCATCGTTCGAGAATAAGTTTAAGTTTAGATATCTATATCAACGCATGCATACAATGCATCTCTATTTTAAAGTCTCGTGTTTGAAGATATTTGCGACAAAATATTTGACTTCAATAAGTCAAACATACATATATACATTGTAAGTTAGATATGCTTATGGCGAGGGCTGTAGTTGTAAGAATACGACCATTGGTCAAATAACTAAATTTTTAACATACCAGCAACAGCCTTGCTAATTGTATCATTGTAGAAATGAGGTGAAATGATGATTAAGGCCACTGGGCCATTTATACTCAGGGTGGAGCAAAAGTAGCCATCACCAACTACGCTCAGATTTTCAAACTGAAGGACAACCATTTAGTTGTAATTCGTTCTCTAATCGAAAGTTGAAGCATGCTTTTTACAAAAGCAGGGAAATAAGTAGTAAATAGTTCAATTCATCGTTGTTATTTCATGCATGCCCTCATGATGGAGATCATCATGGATTTTTTTTTACATATATCCTTCCACATCACGAAAATAATCTCATCAAATGAAAGAAGCTAACAATAATAATTTGATGTTTATTGAAAACCAGGACTTGTCAAAGTGTGTTAAAAACGTGCTCACTGAAGAAACATTCATGTCACGCTGTCGCTACTCCACAGCATCAAAACGTGCAACAATCTGCCGGTTTGGTAAAGACGGCGACGTCAATTTATCCACGATAATTCAACAATGACCATCGTCCGACAATTTGAGTGCTCGTTAGATCGTTTTAACGGAAAGGCGTGGCAATGCTAAAGATTTTTAGCGCTTGTTAGCAAGGATTTTAAATAAATGAAAAAAATTGAGATAGATTTCAGCACTTGCAATCGAGTCGCTAACATGCGTCTCGCATTAATAAATTCTATTGTGTACTTTGTATTTTCAAAATCAGAACGATGAAAGCACACAGGAACCTGTTCATCCTTTCTTAACGAGACCATGATGTACTTTCATTGAAATGTGCACTAGTGACAAGATTATATTTTTATGACAAGAGCAAATCAGTTTCGTTTGATCTTTGTGTTACATTATAATGCTGTCGAAAATACTTTTTTTCTTGATGTATTTTTCAGTGAGCCATCAACTTCGCTGGGCAGAGTCTACATACATATGTCATAGGTTGTTTTACAAATAAAATGGTCCTCGTAACATCACTAGATCGAAACGCGCAATCAGCATAACTGCTACCTTACAGGAGCGGTTAAATATGCATTACCATAAAAAAATTGTACATCTCACCCATTGTAGTGTTTGTAATGCAATACATATTAATTAATATAAACTAGCAAATGTCATATTTTTCTGGGTTGTTTGCAATTTCGCATCTTATATCATTTGATCTTCTCTTGAAAGCTAATGGAATATCGTCATTCTCATTCCCACCACAGCGCCACAAAAAACCAGTTGGCATTTTTGTGAAGAATGTCTCTGCAAATAATACAAGTTGTTTGACAGCCGATGAGTACACTGCATGATGACACCATAGTGACAACTTAATTCAAGCTGGTGCCTTCATTGGAAAAGATTTATTTCACTCTCATTGTCAATCGATACTTAGTTTGATACATCATCATCATCAAGCTAGGTACTCTGAAATGAAGCGAAACAAACAATGAAGACCACAAAAAAATATATGGAGCATGCGACTACAATAATAGAGGTGAATCATGAAAAACCCAACTACTGATAAATTATTGTGCTAAAAGCACTAAAAAGAAAAAAGTGCAATTAGTTTGACATGATTCCTTAGGCTGTAATGAAATACAAGAGTTGTTGATATTTTTTTACCAGGGAATAATAATTTTACTTATAAGTTGACGGTAAATTTGTCACTAATCTGTGTTATACCTATTTATGAGCATTGTTTTAGTTATTAGTGCTTTTATTGTTACACAACTTCTCGTATTTTACGGGTTGAAGTGACAGATTATTATCTAAACTTCTGACATAACTCATGAAAATGATGCTTCTCCTGTTAGTATTTCTTTTTTTCCACGCAGCCAATAACGGTAGATTTAAAAGGTGTTGCAATTTGACATAAGCATGAGGAACCCAAACATGGCTGAATTGAGCAGTTTATGGGTTATGACCTGAAGAGATAAAGGGTTGCCATAAGATGCAACTGTATTTTACCTACGCTCATAAGTAATTTGTTGCTTTTTGTTGAAAAACAAAATTCACCCGAGATCTGACAGTGAGATAAGATATTAAAAGTATTTAACACATGGGTACATTGCACGGTTATCTTGGTACATTTTTTATGAATGCACCTAATGCAAAAAATTGTGTCGCATATTTTTTTAAAAAATTTTCACAATTTATGTTATTGACATGGCAGTCAGTGGGCAAAAAACAGTTTTTCGAAAATACCACGGGAGTGTTAATCATTTTTTATGGATTTATGGTGCAACTATTATGTACCTGTTCATGTCTAAAAGAGATGAATCATTTTTCTTACCAGAAGTTTGCCCAGACAGATTGATCTCGTCGTAAAAATTCAA